>ML436448.1:250185-470040 GCA_005239525.1 Nicotiana knightiana
CTTTTTTTTTTTTTTTTTGAATCTCCATGGTGAAAATTCAGCTTATGCAATTGCCTGTATTTTAACTCACCCAAGAGAAACAAAGGGACTAGTAATTTATAACTATTTTGCTTTCATTAGCTACTCTTTCATGCAACTCCTTTAGTTATCAACAACAACATACACCATATAATCCCATAAGTTAAGTTTGAGGAGGCCAATATGTACGCACGCCTTATCAGTTGCGTAGCCATCCTATCCCAAGGATGGTCAAGCGCACACCCTTCGTCGAAAAATTATATTGCATATATAAGCTAATAGTACTTCATATGGTTATATAATATATTTTGAACACCCTTAACACAATTGACTGAGGCAGTCCAGCAGTTCAGGGTGTTCGAAGTGACCTGTTGTTCACGGTTTTAAAGTCCAGCGGTTCAGGGTGTTCGAAGTGACGTGTTGTTCACGGTTTTAAAGTTCTGCCCATTTTATTTGCCAAAACTAAATGGAGACCACTATGTGTGGTCTATTTTATTTTATTTTTCCAATTTAAAAAAATTTCTAATAAAATAACTCTTAAAACTTAAAATTTCTGTAGAAATAAACAATTAATCTTAAAAGTAAAATTTTAACTAAAAGTTATTCCTTCAATAAATTTTGTAATTTAAAAGTCAAACTCTATAAAAATTTCTTTAATTAAAGTTCTTCACAAACAAATTCTCTCGACTCTTTCTTTCCTTTGGTTTTATACTTACTTTTATTAGTAAAATTTCTAATGTTGCCTTTTTGTTATTTTTATATTGATTTATAAAATTATAGTTCTATTAGAAGTTTATTTATTGTTTAGCTAGACTATCTTGATCTAAAAAATTATTCCATTACTCATCCAAAAAAAATATTGATTTGCTTAAAGTTTGAATACTCTTGACGAAATTTTTGGCTACGACACTAGATTTACCGCTACCTCGTGGAGGTAAAGAAGTGATTTTCGAAGACCCTCGGCTCAAGGACATAATGAATTTCTTGGGAGTTGTCATCATTCAAATATCAGATTACTAGCGCAAAAATGTATTCATTCATGACTTTAATATCCCAGTCATATCAGTACCTCAGCATAACTCGTCACCTTTTGACTAGACCATTCTTGTCAAGAAGCCATTTACATAGTTTTTTTCATCAAAAAGTTTGCTTACCCTTTCTAAAAGTATTGAAATGATTTCATGGTCATCTTTCCACCTAGGATGGTTGTCAATGCTGCCAAAACTAGGCAATTTGGGTGGACCTCGACATGAATACTCGCACCCATTGATTTAGAATTCTGGATCAAACTCTTGTACTGGCCAGCAGCGAATCCAGACTTTAGACGTTATATGTTTTAAGTTGAGAAAATGATTTCTAAAATGTATAGCTAAGTTATCTGCACTAATTTTTCGTGGTTGAATCCGTCACTGGACTATAATTAATCACACTAAAAATCAGGGGCGAAATATTATGAAAAACTGCACTATGTATAAATAAAATATTAAATTTTAAATATATATAACATATATTAAACACATATCAGAAAATTCTTTTACTTCTTTCAAGTATGAATACCTTTAAAAAATTTTCTGGCCTCGCCGCTACTAAAAATATCAATTGAGTTATGCCTTGTTCGTAGTTAATAGAACTGTCACAAGGAATATTTATATTTATAGAAAGGCGGTGGCCAAAGGTGGCCAACATTGACTTTAAAAAGGAGGAAAAGGAAGTGATTCTATGATATAAGAAAAGAATCCGGTTCGGCTGTTCTGGTTTTTTCCTAGATTGACACTTTCTCCAGAATATAATACAGTGCCTTTAGATCAAAGAAAAGTTTTTGCTTTTTAATTTTCCCCTACTATATGGGGCTGCTCTAGTTTATGAAATTGGCTTTATATATAAAGCAGAGTTCTATCCTAGTTAGTCTGAGACGGATTCAAAATATAAAGGTTGGGAAGCACATGAGCGGATTGCTCAACCGGTATCCTTATCGACATTTCTAGCTCGTTTGGTCAAGCTGTAAAAATCAGCTTATTTTGAGAAGTGTTTTTTCTCAAAAATATTTTTCTAAAAAGTACTTTTGGTGAGAAGCAGTATTTGGCTAATTAATTTGAAAGCATTTCTGAGCAGCAATTAGTGTTTGGCCAAGCTTTAAAAAATTGCTTTTAAGTGTATTTTTCTCAAAAGTGCTTTTCAAAAAAGTGCTTTCGGAGAGAAACTACTTTTTGCTACTTCTCCAAAACTGCTTCTGCTTCTCCTCAAAAGCACTTTTTTTCCTTTCAAAAGCTTGGCTAAACACCTTAATTTAAGATAAAAAGCACTTTTGACAAAAAAAGAAGAAGAAGCGGTTTTCACTTAAAAGAAGCTTGGCCAAACAGACAATTCATCTCAAGGGTTCCAAGCAAAATATATGATTATTTTTAACTTCCATACACATATATGTGTTGCGTTTTTATTAAGGGGTGTGAATGGAAAATGGAAGAGGCACCTCGTGGATTGGACATCTTCATCTCAGCCTTTCATTATCTACAAAATTTAGAGGCTTGGCCTCATTTTTCATACATGAAAAATCTGAAATTTCACCTCTCTTTTCTATATTGTTGTACTAGGCGCCGCCACGACGTCTTACGGAGGGAGAAACGGGTCGTGACACCTTGCTCTTCTGCGGTCCGCACAAATATGACTGTGACTGCATAGCTGTTCTTCTGCGGCAGCACAATAATTGTGCGGTCCACACTTTTGATGAACTTGAGATGCATGTTATCTGAACCTTTGCTCTTATCCAGTTTCTCCGGCCGCACAATTTCATGTGCGGTCCGCATTTTGCAACCTTCTCTGATGGAATTGCTTCATGACCTACGGCCGCAGATGGTATTCTGCGGTCCGCATTTGAGCTTTTGTGCCGTTTTTGTCCTTAAGTTCAGATTACTCCTTCTTGAAATGGATTTCATCTTGGGAGCTCATATTCTAGTATTCTTGCAGTTAAGCATATTTTATCAGTTTTCGAAAATTCAATTAAGAGCTTTTAGACTAAACAAAAGCTAAAATGCGCTAATAAGTAGTCAAAACTCCACTTATCAGCCCCGACATTAAAAGCCCTCATTGCCTCGAGCGATTCCGCTTCTACGGACTTTGGTTCGCACCTGCAATGCCGCTTCTGCGGGAAAAGGTCCGCTTCTGTGGAACACACACAACCCAGCACTGTGTGCACCTGCGAAAGTCGCCTCTCGCACCTGTGACCTTGCCCACACCGGCCCCCATCTGTGCCTGCAATCCCTCATCGCAGAAGCGAGTCCGCTTCTGCGGACGAAGCTTTGCTTCTACGGACACGCTGACCCCCTCCCCTTTCCACTTCTGCGAACGAAACACCTCACCTGCGGTGCTGCTCCTGTGGCCATTCCAACCGTAGGTGAGAACACACCAGATGCCAGCCACTAACAACTCTTCTCAAAAGGGCAATCAAACCATGTCGACCCTCCGAATCCTATACTGGGGCCCCGAGGCCTCGACCAAACATTCCAACAAGTTCCTAAACATAAAAAGGACACGCTCGCACCCTCGGAACGTATAAAACAACATCAAAATTAAGAATCACACCCTAAAACCAATCGAATCAACGTATGAAATTTTAAGTTTTTTCCAACTTACTTCGAACGTGGTGAATCATACTTAGACTACTTGGAATGACACCAAATTTTGTGTGCAATCCTTAAATCACTAAAGAGAACTGTTCCCGGACTCGAAATCCCAAACGGACCTGGATAAAACCAAAAACTACTTCATACCAAATATAAATAACTTGAAAAACCTGCAATGTGCCAACCTTCAATATTAAGCACCGAAACGCTCCCGGTTCCGTCATCGAATGAACCTATTATGACCGTCAAATCTCAGTTCCGAGATTGTTTACTACAAATGTTGACCCAAGTCAAATTTAGTCCTTTTAAGCCAATATTAAGGAACTAAGTGTTCTGATTTCAATCCGAACCCTTCCAAACCCGAACTAACCATCCTCGCAAGTCATAAAATAATAAAAGCACACAGGGAGTCTTATATAAGGGAATGAGGTTTTAAAAAGCAAAATGACCGGTCAAATCGTTACAAAAGGAATAGTTGTGATTGTTATTGTTGGCTTGGTAAAATGAATAGTTGTGACTTTTAGCAATTGCTTGACAACTCTGTGTAGGAATAAGCTTTTTTTATAACTAAGTTATTAAAATGATGTAAAAGGGTATTTTAGTAATTCAACTTTTTAGTTTAGGGCTTTTCACTTTTAATATAACTAGTTTCTGGACACATGCGTTGCACGTGTATCCTATGTCAAGTAGTATATATTTACTTAAATGACATAATATTGTTAAAATTAGTGAGTGAAGTATATATCACACAAAATTTTAGGAAAAAATGCAAATTGTAAATGATGAATGATGTATCTGATATCAGTTGAATTCCAAATGATTGGTTAGACTCTGTCATGTGAAGGTAAACAATTCTATTTAGTTTGGTAGGTATACTTTGTAATTACATTAATTTTGATGTTATGGGGAACAAAACGGGATATGATCGTATATCTTACCTAATATTTTTAAGGGACGATGTTCTTGGAGTATGCTTTATGCCGAGGCCAATTGCCCCGCTGTCACGATCCAAATTTCCCTCCGTTGGGTATCGTGATGGCACCTAGTCTTAGGAACTAGTAAGCCTAGCAGTTACTTAATAACAACAATAAATAAGGGAAAACTAACAGTCTTGATATAGAATCTCAACAGAATGTGCAAACTTTCCCAAAACCGGTAGTACAAGTCATAAGCTCTACGAATCTTCTACAACTTCTAAGTACAACTGTTTGGAAATAGATACAACAGTGTATGAATAATAAATACAAAGAAGGTGACTCTGACACCTACGAACGCAGCAACAGGTTACCTTGAGTCTCCTCGGCAATCATCCACATAGCTACTACAATATATATACCTGGATCTGCACACAAAAATGTGCAGAAGTGTAGTATGAGCACACTACAACGGTGCCCAGTAAGTATCAAGACTAACCTCGGAGGAGTAGTGATGAGGACTAGTCAAGACACCACTGGTCTACAAAATAAATAACATGTATATAAAAAAAATGACCGAACGTTACATCTATCTAAGACTTCGCGGAATAATTTACAACAATGACAATATAAAGTGGAAGGAAATTACAGAAATCAATCGCGAAACAGCACAAAAATACACAGAGAGATGGACAGCAAAACAAGCCGAATCGAAAGGAAACCCAATACAATAGAGAACACCAATAAATCAACTCCATGTCGATTTTTTCACATCGGGCCTTAGCCATTAAAATCCATAACTGGTAGCAATCTTTAAACAACAGTTCATATGAAAAACTTTCACAAATAAAATCATTTTTAGTATGGAAGAGTCTCCTTTGAAAATATATATTCTCCAAAAGTAGATATATGTATATTTAACAGAGAGAATTACGTAAAACATAGTTTCTTTCAAAATACGAAACTTCCCAAAGATGCTTTCCCAATAAGTGACTTCCAAATATCCTTTTAGGCAAGGCTAGTGCTTTTCAAATATACCTTCGATGTAAAAGTCATTCAAGTATAATCATTTCAAAATCATTTCTTTTTCAATAATACTTTTCAATAACATATCTTGATCAAAATCTCCTCAAGATTTATCCACCAGAACTCAGTCTGTAACTCAGAAATTTCCAGGCAGTACATGAGGAATATCAAATCTTGCCAATAAATGCAATAAGAGATCAGTAGGAATATCCAAATTTAGAACAACAGATGAGAATGCAAAGACAAGTGCATGGCATCACCCTTCGTGCTTTTACTCTCATCCTCACCAAAACAAGTGCACGGCATCACCCTTCGTGCTTTACTCTCATCCTCACCAAAACAAGTGCACGTCATCACCCTTCGTGCTTTACTCTCATAACATGGCATAGCATTATCCTTCGTGCTTTAATATCATAACATGGCACGACATTGTCCTTCGTGCTTTAGTATAATAACATGGCACAACATTATCCTTCGTGCTTTAATATCATAACATGGCACGACATCACCCTTCGTGCTTTTACACTCTCATCCTCACAATACACGACATCACCCTTCGTGCTTTACACTCTTCCTCACCCAAACAATATCAGGAACAACAATTTGGTGGGAAAAACCAACAATATGACCCATAAATCACCACATCCCGGTAAGGGAGTCAACAATACAAATAATATCATTAACAACATAATCAGTAATAGAAACCATCACATCACGGCAAGGGAGTCAACAATACAAACCATATCATTAACAACATAAACAGTAATAGAAACCATCATATCCCGGCAAGGGAGTCAGCTATAACCAATCTCACCTGAATAGTTAACTTCACGGAATAACACTCAGTGTAAACAAAGGCCCAGTAATAGGAAACATCAAGGAAATACCATGTCTAACAATAAAACCTAAGTGGCACTTAAGGAAATAGTCATATAAATCACAATGTAAGACTCACGGGCATGCTTGACTCCTACGAATAGATGTTTCAACTACGACTAGTCAACTATAAGGCTAGATGACATTACTTATAGTCAACTAGGCAAGCTAGGAAGAAAATATAGCATGATGATAAGAGAAGTAGAATATTCAGTTAAGTCAAGTAATGTCAAATAGCCAACAAAGGAATCCAAAAATAGATAATTCTAATTTAAACAGGGAGGGATAAAATTACAACCAAGGATTCAAATGTAACAATTAAAAATCATACAGAGGTAATATAAGAACCTACGAATCCTAAAAGGCCAATCTAATTACAAATAAGTCCGAGTACACACTCATCATCTCGCATACTCGGACTACAATCAACATGGAAGACTCAATCCTAAGGGGTAGTTCCCCCACACAAGGTTAGGCAAGATACTTACCTCAAAGATGACAACCCAGCACTCAAAAATAGACTTCTCGGGCGCAAAGACCTCCGGACGGCTCACAATCAACTAAAATAACTTCAAAATACACATACAACGTATAAGGAACTATTCCGAATAATAAAGTCCCAATCTTTACAAAATTATAAAAATCGACCCAAAAGTCGACCCCTGGGCCCCGCACCTCGGAACCCGATAAATTTTACAAATTTCGATTATCCATTCCCCCACGAGCCCGAACATATAATTTGTTTTGAAATCCGACCCCAAAACGAGGTCAAATTCCCAAATAATCAAAAATCCCTAACTATACCCCAAACCCCAATTTCTACCTTTGATTTCATGATTTTAGGCCTAAAATCTAATAGAATGTTGATGAAAATGGAAGGAAACGAGTTAAAGATTACTTACCTAAGAGATTATGGTGAAGAAGTATCCCAAGAATCGCCCAAGAGGAGTGGAGAAGAAGAAGTTTAAGAAAAATGGGTTTAATCTCGTGTGAGTATTCTGTTTTGAACCTTTTAAAAATCACTGGACGAATTTAGTCTATGCGATCGCAAAGAAGGGATTGCGATCGCATAGAGGACTGTTTTCTTAAGCTCCGCGATCGCGAAGAAGCATGTGCGATCGCAGTGAGTCCCTAACCTCACCCTACGCGATCGCAGACTAAGTCATGTGATCGCACTGAACATTTTTTACGCCAGCCCCCAGCCAGCCTAGTACACTATGCGATCACGGAACATGCTATCCGATTGCATAGTGTAACGGAATCCCCTCCTCCACACTGGACTATGCGATCACATAGTACTAGACATCAGACACCAGAAACAAGCCAAAACACCAAATTTTTCTAAGGTTTTGCACTCTGACACCTACCCGAAACTCACCCGAGCCCTCGGGGCTCAAAACCAAATATGCGCACAACCTCAAATACATCCTACGGACTTATTAGTGTAATCAAATCACCAAATTAACATCAAAAACATCGAATTAAACCTCAAAATCAATGAAATATTTCAAAATTTCATAAACTTTTAAATTTCCCATTTTTGATCTTAAACACGTCAAACCAAGTCCGTTTCTTACCAAATTTCACAGATAACACATAATAACCATATTTAACCTGCTCCGGGACCATAATACGGGCCCGATAACACAGGTTCCAAATCAAATTTCATTTTCAAAAGCCTTTATATTTTTCAGCAAACAATTTTCTTTAAAAATTCATTTCTCGGACTTGGGACCTCGGAATTCGATTCAGGGCATATGCCAAAATCCCATATTTTCCTACGGACCCTCTGGGACCATCAAATCACGGGTCTGGGTCCATTTACCAAAAACGTTGACCGAAGTCAGCTTTATTAAATTTTCTAATTCAAAATTATCAGTTTTTCACATGAGGGCTTCCTGGCTACACGCCCGGGCTGCGCATACAAATCGAGGTGAGATAGAAGGAGGTTTTCACGACCTCGAAACACAAAATTAGCTAGAATATACGGGATGACCTTTTGGTCATCACACCCGCCATAACCAAACTCTTGTTGTTTGTTGCCCTCATATGAATATTCTTGTTTTAAGTACAAAATACAATAGTCAATACATCAAATAGAAATAAAATTAAAACTCCTTCATACATACTCTATTTTTCTGAAAGATTATAAGAATCAGATGTTAATAAAAAAAAACGTACACATTAAGTAGAGAGAAACTAACAAGGATAAAGATGAACGAAAAGAACATAAAGAATTTTCAACAAATGTTCAAGAATTACTTAAAATATGGGTTGTGTAGCTAACTTGGGCAACCATACTTCAACCCCAAAATATCGAAAAGAAAAATCAACATTGTTAGTAAAATCAATGAACTTTTGTCATGGAGCAGCACATCTGTTTATTTCAAATAAGCATGAGAATTAAGTGAAATAGAGTGCCAAAAAGTAGATTGATATTTAAAGTCTGATACTATAAGATTAATATTCAAATGAATGAAGTACTCTACTTCCATGGACAAATGTATTTCCCTTGTCTTTTATGTTACCTCTTTTTGTTTTTTTCCTTATCAAAATGTAGGTACAGTTTACATTCATGATTAGGAACAAGAATTATCGAACTTATCACTATTATTTATTAAGAACAAAAGAAAGTTATTTAATTTTTTTCACCTAAGAATGAACAATACTTCTGCAAATCCTCTTGTGAGGATTACACGGAATGAGCAGTTCCTGCTTGTAAAATTATTTGCATCTAATTTCTCATTTCTCTAGGAAATCAAAAGGTTTTAGCTTCTTGGTCGACTTTATATGTATGGTAAAATTATGTTTAAACTCTTCGTAACTTCTTCTCATTCAACTAACCAAAATAAATAACGTATAATTGATGTTATTATATGAAGCAACATAAATGATAATACTGTAACAGCCCTTTAATTCAGTATCATCATTCTAATAACCTTTTAGATTACTAACTTCTCAAACTCCTCATGTTTTGATAAATTAATAATGATTCATTGTAGTTTATCATTTTGGTTGACATTAATTACACAATTGCAATAAATATTGAAATGTGCGGGGTCATATTTAAGTGAACGTAAATGGTCTTTCAATTTTATTGAATGCCTATTTACATATTTGTACAAAAATAATTTTGAAGTATTGTGTGGTTGAAGGGCAGTACTGTCATTTGATGGATAAATTTGTAAATTAACTTTTAACTTCGGGGGCTTCACACTTATAATATAGTACGGTTATTTTTCCAAATAAATAAAGTGTCAAGTGTAATTTGTCCCGTTTGTTGAGTTCGCTGAAGTTCTGTAATTTCGATTGCCAGTATTACAGAATAGTTTTTTCGTTCTATTCTGAGAGGAAGTAATCCATAACCTTGGGCAACAGTGAGGTGATTAAATTCCTTAAGGACACACAACCAACTTGTGGACTTCAAATTATTTTCTATTTTGTTTATTGAACTAACGTATGTTTCTTCTATGATTTTGTGGTTTCGAACACAGTAATAACAACAATCTTAAGGAATTTAACAATTTATTTTATGTGTTTGTCTTAACATCCGACTGTTCTGACGATAAAGAAAAATTAAAGAATTTGAATGTTTTACAATTGGTGATGCTTCATACGGTTCTCTATGTCATCGATTTGGTTAAGTCCAATAAAATGGTGATGCTTTCATTCAGTTTTAGAGAAGAAACTTTAGAAAATATGTTTGTTTGTTTGACACAGTAATAACATATGTTTTTCTGATAAGAAAATATATCAAACTGTTAAAATGTTTAGGGGTTATAATGATTTAGTTGGAACGCCATTTGAAAAGAAAATCAAAATGCTTGTGATTTTCTACCCATGGTTTGGAGAAAATTAAAATTTTCGTGATTTTCTACTATCATTATGGAGACTAAAATCTTCGTAATTTCTACTTCTGCTTCGAGATTAAAATCTGCATGATTTTCTGCTCGTTCGTTGAGATTAAAGTCCTTGTGACGTTCTACTCATTAGTGGGGATTAAAGTCTAAGTGACTTTCTACTCGCTTTGGAGATTAAAATCTTAGTGATTTTCTTCTCCAACTAATTTCTCGGTTTAAATATTAAATACTTTACTGATTATTAAATGTGGTTGTGTCATATATTACTCAGTTTGAAGATTAAAAATTTCACCGTCTATTGGATATGATTGTATCAGATATCCTTTGGTTTGAAGATTAAAACTTAACTGTTTATCAATTCTGGTTGTGTCAGACTGGTTTGAAGAGTAAAAACTTCACCATTTATTAATTTTGGCTCTATCATGACACGACAATTGTTCATGTGATAGGTTCTACAAAGCAATAAGGGTGGTGAACATGAATCTTTCGAAGAAATATGTTTGGAAAATACCATTATTCATCAAACAACGCCCCAGACACATCCCAATCCAATGGGATTACGGATAGAAAGAATCGATCATTAAATGAGATGGTGAATGCTTTGTTGATAAGTTCTGGTTTACTCCTGAACTTGCGGGGGCTATTTTTACAACTAATCGAATACTCAATCAAGTTCCCAACAATAAAACACAATTCATTCCATATGAAAAATGGAAAGGAAGGAAACCAACATAAAATAATTTAAAGTGTGGGGCACTTAGCTAAAGTGCAAGTTTCTAAACCCAAAAGGGTAAAGATCGGACCGAAAATTATTGATTGCATTTTCATAGGATATGCAAGAAATAGTAAGGCATGTCATTTTCTGGTCCATAAGTCAGAATATCCCAACATTCATATTAATACGATCATCGAATCAAATAATGCTGAATATTTTGAGAATATTTATCCGTATAAAAATAAATGTGAGTCATCTAAGCGACCTCGAGAAGAAGCAAAGGAAAGTATGTTTAATGAGAAAAATCCAAGACGTAGTAAACGTCAAAGGAAAACTACTTCCTTTGGACTGAACTTTCTAATATTTTTATTAGAAAATGAGCCTCAAATGTTTAAAGAAACAATGTATTCCTCCAAAGTACAATATTGGAAAGAGGCGGTCAATAGCGAGACAGAATCTATATTAAGTAATCATACTTGGGAATTAGTTGATCTTCCTTCAGGAAATAAACTTTTGGGTTCTAAGTGGATTTTCAAAAGAAAAATGAAAGTTGATGGTACTATTGAAAAATATAAGGCAAGATTAGTTGTCAAAAGGTTTAGACAACGAGAAGGTCTTGATTATTTTGATATATACTCGCCGGTAACAAAAATTACATCTATTCGGATGTTAATAGCATTAGCCGTTGTGTATGGCCTTGAAATCCATCAGATGGACGTAAAGACAACCTTCTTAAATGGAGATTTGGAGGAAGAAATTTATATGGAACAACTTGAAGGGTTCGTGGTTCCTGGAAAAGAAGTGTGTTGACTTGTTAAGTCACTTTACAGACTAAAACAAGCACCCACACAATGACATGTGAAATTTGACCAATTAATATTGTCATGTGGATAATATGTGGATAACGAATAATAGAAAAGGCACATGATATTTGAAATGTGGGGGAATTTATCTTATGCATGAAAAAAACCAATATCAGACATGATGTCTATATTCCCACAAATAGTGGAAATCAATATGGTAGTCGGTAGACTCATTATTTGTTCAGTCTTATTGAAGACTAGTTGAGTGAAACTACCAATTCAAAAATTGGTCACTTGCCTTTCTCTAAAGGTTGTTTCTTTCTTAAAAATTTATATTGTTTAGCTCATTTATGAAAGGATATCACTTCAAAGGGTGCGACTTTTCATGAAAAGTGTGTTTGTATGTTTTGTATAAACATGATCATTCATGAACGAACGTATTAATACGTTGGTCTATAATGAGGTGAACTTGTAACAACCAGACTGGTCATTTTGAGCATTTGTACTTTTTCTCGGTAGTTTGAGGGATCGATTATGTATTATGATTTGCGTAAATCGTCGGTGTTGGTTTTCAAGTTATCCGAAATCGATTTCGAAGAAGGAACTTCACGATTTAAGCTCTAACTTGGAAGAATTTACCAAGTTTGACCTTTTACCATTTGACCCCGGAATGGAGTTTCGTTAGTTCCATTAGCTCTTTTGGGTGATTTTGGACTTAGGAGCGCGCCCGAATTGTAATTTGGAGGTCCATAGTCGAACTAGTCTCGAAATGGCTAAAGTTGGATATTTGGGAAGTTTGACCGGGAGTGGACTTTTTGATATCGGGGTTGGATTCCGATTCTGGAAGTTGGAATAGGTCACTGTCAAATGCGATGTGTGTGCAAAATTTGAGGTCAATTGGACGAGTTTTGATAGATTTCGGCATCGGTTGTAGAATTTGAAGTTTCAGAGTTCATTGATTTTGACTTGAGGTGCGATTCATTATTTTGAGGTTGTTATTCATGAGTTGAAGCTCCGAGTAGGTTCATTTCATCATGTAGAACTGGTATGCAAAATTTGGCACCATTTGGAGTTGATTTGATATGGTTCGGACGCTCGATTGCGATTCTAGAAATTCACTTTGATCTTCATGCGTTTTGACGTCCGATTCATGATTCTAGAGGTTATTTTGATGTTTTGCTCGAGCGAGTTTGTGTTATGCTTTTAGACTTGTGTGGGTGTTTGGTTTGGAGCCTCGGGGGCTCGGGTGAGTTTCAGATTAGTTTCGGAGTGTTTTGGTAAGAACCTTGAGTGTTGTTATGGTTTCATCGCATTTGTGATCTTTTGTTCGCAAATACGACTACCGCATTAGCGAGGTAGTGTTCGTATTTGCGAACCTGGGCTGCTGGGGACTGGATCAATTTGCGATGGAGTTATCGCTTTTGCGAAGCCTGAATAGTTTCGCATTTGTGAACTTTGTATCGCATTTGTGATGAAGGCCTAGTCTGTCAGGAGTCGCCTTTGCGATGTTTTGTCCGCATTTGCGAATCCCCTGTCGCAAATGGGACATCTGCAGCCTGCTAAATGCTGAGAATTCCGAGACTTAGCTTTATTTTGTATATTTTGAACCCTAGCTTCGATGAGAGGCGATTTTGTGAAGGGATTCTTAGACCAAATCATTGGGTAAGTACCTCTTATCAATTCTCAACTACATTTCATGATTTTACATAAGATTTAGCATCAAATTCATGAAAATCTAGGGAAAAATTTGGGGATTTTGTCAAAACTTTAATAAATGAAAATTTAGGATTTGAGAGTCGAATAGGACTCGGATTTGGAAAAAAAATACGTATTTGGACTCGTGAAGCTAAGGGTAGTCAAGACCTACCCTTGGACCCGAGTTTTGGCCGGGGGGCTCGGGGGTTGACTTTGATTAACTTTTTAGAAATTGTATAAAAACCACTGCTTTATTAATGAAAATTGTTTTCCCTTGCATTATGTGATGTATTTAAGTAGTCTTTGTCTAGATTGAGCCGAGCGGTGGTGAATTTGTAAAGGAAAAGCTAAATTGAGTATTGTAAGTGTCTTGCTTAACTTTGTTGAGGGAATTTTTCCCACTATTTGAAATTATTTGCTACATGCGGGGGTGATACATATATGGGGTGACAAGCATATATGCATGTGCTGGGATTAACCATGATCGGGGTAAATTATATTATAAATTGTGTCTTGTAGAATCACGTGACCTTCTTGCTTCAAGCCTTACTTGACTCCTAGATACTAAGAACATAGTATTAAATGTTAGAAACTAAGACTTATCTTATTGTAACTTGATCAAATTTGATGGAATTCTGAGAATGCATTGATGTATTTAATGCGGTCATAATTATGCATAATTATTAATATATTGCTACGGCTGATATCACTACCCAAAAATCCATTAAGGTCGTGATGGCGTTGACACCACTGCCAGGCAAGCCAACACTCAACCGTTAATTAAACTCCTATTTTAGTATTTTGAAATCGTTACTTTTCATTTCATTATCAAATAATCAATAAAATCTACTGAGTAAATAACGATGTTTTAACAATTCAATTAAAAAATACATTCCAAAATCATCCCAGAACCCGGTGTCACAAGTGCATGAGAAATTTCTAAGAAAATCAAATGAAATACAATAACCGTCCAGAATACAAATGGAACAGTAATGAAAGTACAATACTCTGAAGGAGACTCTACTGGTTGCGGGCTGTCTCGAGGGAAGCAGCTCACCTAATTCCCCATATCAACCTTACCTCTGCGCCAAGCTGGGCCACTAAATGTACAAAATGCGCCTGTGCAACAAAAATGCACAGCAAGTGTAGTATGAGTACGAAGACAATGTATACTCAGTAAGTATCCCTCCTAACCTCGAAGAGGTAGTGACGAGAGGTCGACTTTGACACTCACTGGGGCCAAACAGTAGAGTTAAATATAAGGCTAAGCATGAATGGAAAACATGAACAAGTAATAAAGACAGGGAAAGCCAAGTATCCTCACAAGTACCTTTATATTTCAAGTTCCCATCGTACAAGTTACTAATTCATTTTCCAGGGTATTTAATGGTTAAACAACCATAGAGAAATACCAATCAATTAACATGTCGTGAGTGTATGGCCGATATAACGAAATAATAAATGTGCACTGCCAAAGGGTCGAACAGCTCAAACCATAGATGCATCTATTACCCCGCTCGTGAATCATACATGCGACGCGATCAAAATAAATAATAGAGTTACCCCGCTAGCGAATTATACATGCAACTCAGGTACTCAAATATACACACATTCAGCAGAAAGTCAGGGGTTTATTTGGGGATATTCTTCCAAGGAAAAACCAATAAATTAAATAATGATAGGTGACCTTCTTAGATATATTTAAATAATTCGATGATGCCGAGAAATTCTAAATTTATCATTAAGATTACAAGATACAGCACGTAGAGCATGCTTGTGGATCCTAAACTCCCCCGACATAAATATAATGGTATCTACGTCCGGATTCTCGTCACTTCGTGCATGTGTAGCCCCCACAAATAGTAGCATATAATTTGTTATTTCACCTACGGGGACAATTCCTCGCTCCGAAAATTCATAACCGGCTTCCAAGCCCTTCCGATGACTCAAATTGATGCACAACGCCCCAAAACTATCCAAATAACAGACAAACCAATGAAAATATACTCTAATACTTATAACAATTCAATTTTATATAAATTCCCAACTCCGCTTCGAAAGTCGATAAAATCACCCTCGGGCCCACGCGCCCGGGTTTCCAAAATTTTTCAAAGATAAAGATTACCCATAACTTTACGAACTCAAATATATAATTTACCCTCAATTTCACGCCCAAATTCGTGGTAAAATCCAAAAAAATACAAATTCTAGGTCTTTCTTCAGAAATCCTAAATTTCCACAAATTTTCATGTATAATCCAAGTATTTAACCCAAAATGGGAAGAAATCACTTACCTTATGGAAGATGCCGAAAATGCCACTCCAAAATTGCTCCAAAATCGCCTTCCATGGAAGAAATGAAGTGTAAATGAGCCAAGACCTCAGTTTAAAATAACACACTGCCCAGCCCCGACCTTCGCACCTGCGCGCCCGCAGGTGCACCAAAGCACCCGCACCTGCGGCTTCCCCAGCTCTAGCCAAATCTCGCATCTGCGAGCCATAAGCCACACTCGTGACTCTCGCACATGCGACCCTTATTGCGCAGGTGCGATCGCACCAGACACCAGATGCTTTAGCCTTCCTCAAACTCCAAATTCGATCCGTTAACCACCCGGACCACCCGAGGCCCCCGGGACCCCCTCCAATCACACCAACCTGTTCTAAAACATAATGCGGACCTGCTCGAGGCCTCAAATCATCTCAAATAACATCGAAACAATGAATTGCAACTCAATTGAATCTTTATAAACTTGGAACTTCCAGCTTCTACGTTCGATGCTAAAACCTATCAAATCACGTTCGATTGACCCCAAATTTTTCACACAAGTCACATTCAACATTATGGACCTACCACAACTTTCGGAATCAGAATCCGACCCCGATATCAAAATTTCTACTTCCGGTCGGACTTGTTAAAACCTTCAAATTCTAACTTTAGCTAAATTACTCTGAAATGACCTACTGACCTCCAAATCTACTTCTGATCGGGATCCCAACACCAGAATTACCATACGGAGATATTCCCTGACTTGAAATCCCACGCGGACATCAATAACACTAAAATTCACTTCAACCCAGACTTATGAACTTCTTCTAAAATGCTAACTTCCCCGATATGCGCCGAAAAGCTCTCGGGTCATCCAAAACCCAATCCGAACATACGCCCAAGTCCGAAATCATCATACAAACCTGCTGGAACCTTCAAATCCTGATTCTGAGGTCGTTTACTCAAAAATCCAATCTCAGTCAATTCTTCAAACTTAAGACTTTCGAAATGAGAATTTTCTTTCCAGTTCGACTCTGAATTTCCCGAAATTCGATTCCGACCATGCCTAAAATTCATAATACCTGAAATAAAGTTGCTCATGGCCTCAAACCGCCAAACGATGTGTTAGATCTCAAAATGACTGGTCGGGTCGTTACAGCCGATATCCTTGAGATACTAGATTTTATACTTGTGTTGTAGATCATTCGTGAGATTTATTGAAATACTTGGATAACAAGGTTATTGCGGGTTATTGAACTATTGTTGGCTTGGAAAGTTGTGATTGGGATTCATTTGGAATATTCGTTTAAGCTCTCTCCTTGACATTATTTATGCTTCTTGCCTTGTTTGGTTATACATATGCTTGGTAAGGAAGAGTGTAAAGCACGAAGTATGACTCCGTGCCATTGTATATACATTATCATTTGAGGGAGGGTGCAAAGCATGACGGGTGATGCCGTGCTATTTTTTTTAGAGTAAAAGCACGAAGGGTGATGTCGTGCCATAATATTTGAGAGTAAAGGCACGAAGGGTGATGTCGTGCCATATTATTGAGAGTAAAATCACGAAAGATGATGTCGTGCCATATCATTTATGAGTAAAAGCACGAAGGGTGATGTCGTGCCATGTTATGTGAGTGTAAATCACGAAGGGTGATGTCGTGCCATTTTATTTATATTATCATGCTTTAAATTATCATGAGTTCATGGCACGATGGGTGTTTTCGTGCAGGTGAGGACGAGGGACTTGCATTATATTGTGATATATTTCCTTTGTGTATACGTTCATGTCGTTACATTGAGATGTTATTGTTGTATTTATGGTTCTTGTGACTTGTCGTTAATGCCCTGTTCTTGTTCTCTATCTTCTTTGTTATGGTGTCACTCATGCCTTCTACTTGCTAAACTTGCAAATACCATCCCTACTTCCTACTGTCGTAATTATATCTTTGTCGTATCTATTTTGATTGCACTTAGTACATGCCTTCTACCGTGTTAGTCATTCATTCTTCTACTTGTTAACGCATAAAGATCATGTGTTCCCCTCTTATTTGTTATATTTGTATTTATGCCTCCACCATGATAGTTAGTTGAAGTTACATTCCTTTTCCTGATTGTTGTCATCACCTCTATGCTTGCCGCCTAGTCTGTTACTGATGCTCTTATGTACATTCTCGTTCATTATTGTTACTTGCATATTTCCTACTTTGACATTACTGTTATCGGCTGCCATCCGATTGGTATTGCTGTATGTATATTTGGTGAGGATGAGATAAATGCACGAAGGGTGTTGCCGTGCAATTGCCTTGATATTAGAGTATATTTCTCACGTTATGAAAGTTATGGGGTGACTATTGTGGTTTATTGGTTTCCCTCTAAGGAAAATATTGGTTGAGATACTGGAGACTGTTGAATTGTGATCTCTTCTAGTACTCTGTTATTGTTTTATACATTCGTTTCGTGTACTCTATCCTATTATACTGTAGTATAGTTTTATTGCTAGATTTCGGTACAGATTTTTATTAGTGATAATCTTTTTACTGAAAAACTTTGTCACTACTTCGACGAGGTTAGACAAAATACTTACTGGGTAGATGGGGTCGGTTGTACTCATACTACACTTCTGCACCTTGCGTGTAGCCTTTTGGAGCGGAGCTGCTGGTGATGTTAAGAGTTGACCCTGAAGATGCTCGTGCATTCTAGATATAGCTTCCACTTGTCATTGGTGGCTTTAGATTTTGTTAATCTATTTATGTAGCTTTCCAACAGATTGTGTAATTACTTTTATCATCTTTGTAAATTCTAAGTCTTAGAAGCTCATGATTTGTACTACTAGTTATTGGGTTAACTTGTAAATGTCCAGATAATTCTTCACTATTTTCCTATAATTTCATTTGGATTGTATTGACTGTTAGCTGGCTTACCTAAGGGGGTCGAGTTAGGTGCCATCATGACTAGTGATTTTTGGGTCGTGACAAGTTGGTATCAGAGCACAAGGTTCATAGGTTGTACGAGTCATGAGCAAGTGTCTAGTAGAGTCTTGCGGATTGGTATGATGACGTCCATACCTATCTTCGAGAGGCTACAGGTAATTTAGGATGAACTTCCCATCTTTCTTTCCTTATCGTGCGACATTGATTTAGCTTAAAGTGTAACTCTTTGAATTCCCTCCACGTATTTGTATGCGTATGTGAGCGCTCGGTATCGGCTGTGCATCGACGGCTTGTGACTCCATGGATGAGGTGCGAGATGTGATTTCTGTGTGCTGATGATGGGTCATCCTGGAGGAATTGAGGAAGGGTTTTGACTGTAGCTTAAGCACGGGAATTTGGTTGTGTGCGCATGTGCTTTTGGACTTATACGCTCGGTAGTGTCCCTATGAATGGTATTTATGATCGGCGAGTGGTTGCATGACTAAATTATGAGTAGGATGTGACTGCGGGATATGTTTAGATGACTTGAATGTGAAGAGAAGAGTTTTCTTGAGGTGTAAAAACAAGTGATGAGTGCTTGATTTTTGTCTTCATGTGACGTGTAGTCCTGAGTTATGAGTGTGTTGGAAGGCTTTACATGTCGTTTAATGGTGGAACAAATTTGATTCGCATGCCTTACTGGTGAGTTCAGACTCAGGAAGATTAAGTGGTGGTATAGTAGTTGTGGCTAGAATATGAGATTTACATTGGATGGAGTCGCGACTCACGGTATTTCTATATCATGGTGGGTTATGCATTTCAGTATCACAAAGACTAAGTGGTGGAAAAAACGACTTTAGATTCACAGAAGGTCTCTTCAGAGTGGGTGTCTCGGTTGTGGTACTTTGGGGTGCTAAGAGGGAATGCAGCGGCTTATGGGCCTTACAGCGGTGCGGTTTTTTATGCTAGAATCTCTTATGGCGAGCTTTGGGGTAATGATCATGGTGTTCTTGCAAGGAGGGGTATCAACTTGAGGGTAATTTGGAAGGAACTCGGAGGAAATAGGGTAGTTTGATAGTAAATTGGATCAACTCAGCAATGATATGATCGGTTCTTTGGGTACTTATGAGGTGGTGAGTCTCCACAGGTGTTACATGGCAATGCTCATGGGTGTTGGGCAACTCCGTGGCTTGGTTGAGTTAGAGAGATTCAGTTCTGATAGCTTGGTTATGTGCAAATGGATTTCAAGGAGTTCTCGATGATTTCTATCACGGATCGAGGTGGATATTTCCTACTAGTGTGAGGAACATGTTACATATTGGGATTTCCTCCAGGATGAGATCAAATAGAAGGTTTCTGACTGATTGGGAATTGAGTTTTGTAGATGCAAGGTCACAGTTCAGTTTTGAAGGGAAGTTCATGAATTGTTAGACAGCACGACGGTTTCAGATGTCTAGATGGATGCTATTACTACTTGGTATTGCCTTAGAAGGGTGTGCATTTCAGAAGACACATTGTGTTTTGACGTACGGATGCATCATTGATATTGCGGTGCTCGCCAGGTTAGTCGACTGTTGAGATTCAGATTTTGTTATGTGACACGGAAGGATATAAAAGTATTCCTCGTGGAATGATCATATTCGAGAGATGTGTTAGATATTTGGGCGGTGGAGTTGGGATCAGGTAGGATGATTTGTGTGTTCTATGGATTTGGAGACTGGGAGTTCTCAGAAGCAAATTTTTGTGTGGTTGTGGATTGTGAAATATGGCCAAAGCTAGCCAGATGATAGTGTGTGTTATGGTTATGTCGTTGTGGACTTTTGGAGCGCTATTTGTCTGTTTGGGGATGACCGGAGTTAATTTGGGGGCCCATTGGTAGGCCAAATGAGGATCTGTATTCTGTATCGGATCGGATTTGCTTGCTCCTGCGCAGCTGTTACCACAGGTATATCGTCGGGTGGAATAGATGCTATTCGCGCCTTGGTCTGTATTATGTGTTCCTCTCTTATGCTATGACGGTTTGTAAGGGTTACATGGTTCTTTGCACGCATATTGTAATTCATTTTAGGCCTCATGGCACTATGGGCAAGATGACCTTCATGATGTTGATTTGCTTATTGCACCATAGCTGTGCTTGTCCTTCTCAGTAATGTGTGTTCCTAATAATTTTTCCACAATTATATTTTATGCACTCTATTGTGCTTGATATTGACGCACATGTGATCAGTGAGCCCGAGTATTATAGCCTGATGGGTACCCTATGTGGATTGATATGATGGGATCGGGTTGCACGCTGCAACAATACTGTGATGAAATATAACTCCTGATGCTTACTTTGTGTAGTTTTTCTTTCACCTTGTTGAAAATAGTTCATAGGAAAATGCTGAAATTTCCATGCCTGCTTAACTTGTTTAGTAGTCTTCTTATTTAACTCTCTTATGTTATCTGTCATGTCTGAATTATTACTTGTTGGTATTCGGGACCGTGTTGTGTGGGTCTCCATATGATTATTGTTGATACATGTCAGTGGAGCTACTTGTATTGGCTGAGATGAGGTTT
Source organism: Nicotiana knightiana (assembly GCA_005239525.1). Lineage (NCBI taxonomy): Eukaryota > Viridiplantae > Streptophyta > Magnoliopsida > Solanales > Solanaceae > Nicotiana > Nicotiana knightiana. The sequence goes on from ML436448.1 coordinate 271,448, forward strand.
CTAGACTTGAGATTTGCACTATTGTATTGGGATGAGGAAGGTTTGAAAGAATAATACCATATTCTGCTGAGGATTTGGGCAATGACCCTGGTCAGACGAGTGAGTTTGTAGGCTATCAGATGAGTGGTTAAGAGTTTATGTGTGTTTCTTTCATCAACGGCAGGTATGAAGGTTTTGAACGAGGCTCTAAGCGATATGAGGTTTGCTACCGGCACCAGATTTGTTTTTGGCAGTAATGGTGGTCAACAGTTCCTGTTGTGAGTGTTAGAGTGATGGGGTGTACCGTGTGATTTAATCTTGGGGTTATGGTTATGACCTAATACAGCTTGTTCAGGTTTATGCAGTGTCCAGATGTGAGATTCAGGGCTTCTAATGAATTCTGGATGTTGGAGATTGGGTTCTAAGGTTAAGGACCATGGTTGAAGTAAGGATCTCCAATTATGTTGCATTGGCAGGCTTATATGGAGCAGGGTGATGTTGGATCACCTCCGGGTATTTTCATAGTAAGGTTACACCGTGATTCGATAGCCTTGGAACGACTCTTGGCACGTTCGAGGACGAACGTGTGTTTAAGTGGTGGAGGATGTAACGACCCGACTGGTCGTTTTGAGCATTTGCACTTTTTACCAGTAGTTTTAGGGCTCTAGTATCTCTTCATGATATATTATGATTTGCATAAATCGTCGGTGTTGGTTTTCAAGTTATCCAGAATAAATATGGAAGAAGGAACTTCAAGATTTAAGCTCTGAGTTGGAAGAGTTGACCAGGTTTGACCTTTTAGCATTGGACCTCGAAATGGAGTTTCATTAGTTCCCTTAGCTCCATTGGGTGATTTTGGACTTAGGAGTGCATATGGATTGTAATTTGGAGGTCTGTTGGCTAATTAGTCTCGAAATGGCGGAAGTTCAATTTTTGGAAGATTGACCGGGAGTGGACTTTTTGACATCAGGGTCGGAATCCGATTTCGGAAGTTGGAGTAGGTCCGTAATGACAAATGTGAGGTGCGTGCAAAATTTTTGGTCAATTGGACGTGTTTTGATAGGTTTCGCAATTAGTTGTAGAAGTTGAAGTTTCAAAGTTCATTGATTTTGACTTGAGTTGTGATTCGTCGTTTTGAGGTTGTTATGCATGATGTGAAGCTCCGAGTAGGTTAGTTTCGTCATGTAGAACTGGTCTGCAAAATTTGGCGCCATTTGGAGTTGATTTGATTTTGTTCGAACACTCGGTTGTGATTCTAGATTCTAGAGGTTATTTTGATGTTTTGATCGCTCGAGCGAGTTGGTGTTATGTTTTTAGACTTGTGTGGTCTTTGGTTTGGATCCTCGGGGGCTCAGGTGAGTTTCAGATTAGCTTCGGAGTGTTTTGGTAAGAACCTTGAGTGTTGTTCTGGTTTCATCGCATTTGGCGATGTTTTGACTGGATCGCATTTACGGTGAAGTTATCGCTTTTGCGAAGCCTGAAGAGTTTCACATTTGCGAACTCTGTATCGCATTTTCGATGAAGGCCTGGTCTGTAGGGGTCGCATTTGTGATGTTTTGTCTGCATTTTAGAAGGTCGCATTTGCGAACTCCCTGGCGCTAATGCGACATTTGCAGCCTGCTAAATCCTGAGAATTCTGAGACTTAGCTTCATTTTGTTATATTTTGAAACCTAGCTTCGATGGGAGGCAATTTTGTGAAGGGATTTTCATATCAAATTATTGGGTAAGTATCTCTAGTTAATTCTCAACTACATTTCATGATTTTACATAAGATTTAACATCAAATTCATGAGAATCTAGGGAAAAAATTGGGAACTTTGTCAAAACGTTGAAAAATGAAAATTTAGGATTCAATAGTCGAATAGGACTCGGATTTGGAAACAAAATACGTATTTGGACTCGTGAAGATATGGATAGTCAAGACCTACCCTTGGACCCATGTTTTGACCGAGCGAGCGCGGGGGTTGACATTGGTTGACGTTTTAGAAATTATATAAAAATCACGGCTTTATTAATTGAAATTTTTTTCCCTTGCATTGTGTGATGTATTTAAGTCGTTTTTGGCTAGATTGAGACGAGCGGAGGTGAATTTGAAAAGGAAAAGCTAAATTGAGTATTGAGTTAGCCAAATTGAGGTAAGTGTCATGTCTAACTTTGTTGAGAAAATTTTTCCTACTATTTGACATTGTTTGCTACATGCAAATTGAGGTGATACATATATGAGATGACGAGCATATATGCATATGCCATGGTTAACAATGCTCGGGGGTAAATTATGTTATAAATTGTATCTTGTAGAATCATACCTTCTTGCTTCATGCCTTACTTGACTCCTAGATACTAAGAACATAGTATTAAATGTTAGAAACTAAGACTTAGCTTATTAGAATTTGATAAAATTTGATGAATTCTGAGAATGCATTGATGTGTTTAATTCGGTCATCATTATGTGTAATCATTAATATATTGCTACGGCCGATATCCTTGAGATACTAGATTCTATACTTGTGTTGTACATCATTCGTGAGATTTGTTGAAATACTTGGATAACAAGTTTCTTGCGGGTTATTGAAATATTGTTGGCTTGGAAACTTGTGACTGAGATTCATTTGGAATATTCGTTTAAACACTCTCCTTGACGTTATTTATGCTTCCTTCCTTGTTTTCCATTGTTATACATATGCTTGGTAAGGAAGAGTGTAAAACACGAAGGATGATGTCGTGCCATTGTATGTACATTATCATGTGAAGGAGAGTGTAAGCACGAAGGGTGATACCGTGTCATACTATTTGAGAGTAAAGGTGCGAAGGGTGATATCGTGCCATATTATTTGAGAGTAAAAGCACGAAGCGTGATGTCGTGCCATATTATTTGAGAGTAAAAGCATAAAGGGTGATGTCGTTCCATATTATTGAGAGTAAAAGCACGAAGGGTGATGCCGTGCCATATCATTTGTGAGTAAAAGCACTAAGGGTGATGCCATGCCATGTTATGTGAGTGTAAAGCACGAAGGGTGATGCCGTGAAATTTAATTTATATTATCATGCTTTAAATTATCATGAGTTCATGGCACGATGAGTGTTTCCGTGCAGGTAAGGACGAGGGACATGCATTATATTGTGATATTTTTCCTTTGTATATACGTTCATGTTGTTACATTGAGTTGTTATTATTGTATTATGGTTCTTGTGACTTGTCATTAATTCCCTGTTCCTTGTTCTCTATCTTATTTGTTATGGTGTCACTCATGCCTTCTACTTGATAAACTTGCAATTATCATGCCTACTTCCTACTGTCATAATTATATCTTTGTCGTATCTATTTTGGTTGCACTTAGTACATGCCTTCTACCGTGTTAGTCATTCATGCTTCTACTTGTTAACGCATAAAGATCATGTGTTCCCCTCTTATTTGTTATATTTGTATTTATGCCTCCACCATGATAGTTAGTTGAAGTTACATTCCTTTTCCTGATTGTTGTCATCACCTCTATGCTCTGACCTCTATGCTTTCTGCCTAGTCTGTTACTGATGCCTTATGTACATTCTCATTCATTATTGCTACTTCCGTATTTCCTACTTTATCACTACTGTTATCAGCATTTCTTCCATCCGGTTGGTACTATTGTATGCATATTTGGTGAGGATGAGATAAATGCACGAAGGGTGTTGCCGTGCAATTGACTTGATATTAGAGTATATTTCTCACATTATGAAAGTTATGGGGTGACTATTGTGGTTTATTGGTTTTGCTCTAAGGAAAAGATTGGTTGAGATATTGGAAACTATTGAATTGTAATATCTTCTAGTACTCTGTTATTGTTTTATACATTCGTTTCATGTACTCTATCTTGTTATACTGTAGTATAGTTCTATTGCTAGATTTCGGTACAGATTTTTATTAGTGAGCATCTTTTTACTAAAAAGCCTCGTCACTACTTCGACGAGGTTAGACAAAATACTTACTGGGTACATGGGGTCGGTTGTACTCATATTATACTTCTGTACTTTGCGTGCAGCCTTTTGGAGCGGAGCTGCTGGTGATGTCGGGAGCTGACCCTGAAGGTGTTCGTGCATTCCGGATATAGCTATCACTTGTCCTTGGTGGCTTTAGATTTTGTAAATATGTTTATGTAGCTTTCAAACAGATCGTGTAATTATTTATATCTGCCACAACCCAAATTCTCCCTCCGTGAATCGTCGTGACGGCACCTAGTTTCTACCACTAGGTAAGCCTAACACTTTGCGAAAATGAAGAAAAACTTGAAAATGTAACAACTAACAATAGCAGATATTTTAAATAAGCAATTGAGATTTCGCTCGGCATATACAATAATCAACTCTCAAAATATACATAACACTCCCACGACCCGAAAGACCGTAAGTCACAAGCTTCTACGAAGTTCTAGTTGTTATATGCATCAGTGTCTATAGAAATAAGAGAAGAATGAACATAGGGGATTGAGGGGGACTCCGAAGATCTGCAGGCGCGGGCATATGTACCTTGAAGTCTCCGAAAGCAGCAACTACTGCAACTAAGGACGAGGTTGGTAGGAGGAACCTGGATTTTCACACGAAAAACATGTGCAGGAAAGGGCGTGAGTACACCACAATGGTACCCAGTAAGTGCCAAGCCTAACCTCGGTCGAGTAGTGAAGAGGTCAGTTCAGGGCCCTACTGGTATATATATATAATAAAATAAGGCAGAGTAAAATATCGCAGTAAAATAAAGATCAAAATTTTACAAGAATGAAATCATAGAAAGGTAACATCTTAGTACACAACGATAACAACATGGGATCTCTCGAGATACCGTCTCATAGTCCCAAACGTAAATGTGCAGGGGGATCTCCTGGAATACCGTTCCGTAGTCCCAAAGTAAATATGCAAGATATAGGGATCTCCCGGAATACCATTCCGTAGTCCCAAAGTAAATATGCAGGGGGATCTCCTGGAATACCGTTTCATAGTCCCAAAGGTAAATGCGCAACTCAAACAATAGAATTGAACATCTACAACACGAAATCCGACAATTTAGACTAAGCACAAGTCAAGGAAAAACATGAATTTCACTAAGCATGTTGCACGGAGTTCAGATAAACAATCAAGGCAAGTCGACACGCTAATCTAATCTAACAGGATACTACACATGTTGATATGACTCAAATAAGAAGGAAACATATTATTACTTAACAGAAATTGGGGTTTTTACAGCAACTAGCCCGTGTACGTACTCATCACCTCACGTACACGGTGCTCACATTACAAAACAGTACCAAATCCTAAGGGGAGTTTCCCCCACACAAGGTAAGTCAATCCACTTACCTCAAACCAAGATCAATCAATCCATAACAATGCTCTTTCCACAAAATTCCGACTCTGAATGGCCCAAATCTAGCCAAATTCAATTACATATCATAAATATAACTACAAGGAACTAATACAGCTAATGAAATCAAAGCTAAAGCAAGAAATTGGAACATCACCCTAAAATTTCTCCGCGGACCCACGTCTCATAATCGGATAAAAGTCACAAAATATGAACATCCATTCACTCAAGAGTTCACTCATACAAAAATCATCCAAATCCAATGTCAAAATCCCAATCAAAGACCAAAATCATAGTTGAAGAACTTGTACCATTTTCCCCGAAATTTCTCAACCAAATTTCTTAATTAGATGATGCAATCAACCATACATTAGTGGAATATAATCATAATGGAGTAAAGAATCGTTACCCCCAAGCTTCCTTTGAAAATCCCTCGAGATTGCGCCTTAATCCGAGCTCTCTAGGTCCAAAGATGGAGAATGAAATCAAACCCTCGCACTTAGCCCTTTTTCTGCCAGTGATCTTGCTTTTGCGAGGGGTCCTCCACATATGTGGTCCCGCCCCTGCGAAAGACTATCGCAGGTGTGGATATTGATAACTAGGGATTTTTACCTACTATTTCCTCTCTTTTGCTTGGGTTTTGGGGCAAAAATGCACTAAGGTATTCCCGAAAACTAATGCAAGGTGCTTAAATTGCTGGTTTTGGATCAAATTGAGGCAAAGAGGCCAAAATTAACTTAAACAGAGTCAAACTTGCACAGCCCAGGGACTCAGCAAAAGTGCTGACATCGTTATTTATGCGTTGCAGCGGAAGACTTTCCGTTGGGGAGGAATTACAAGGGCGGTCGCGGATTGAGGTTCAGAGAGATGTATTTTGGACCTTGTGGAACCGCTGAGAGCGCTATAATTGCGCGGCCGCAAAAGCTATTCCGCTGGGGTGCTTAGTTTTCCGCTGACAACGGAACCTCTGTAGGGGCATTTTTTTCCAGTATTTTCAGTTGTGCATAAATACTTATTTTTCTCATTTTTAGGGCATCAGATGTTTTAGGGAGCTCGTGGATAGCAACCTTTTACCTTTTTGAGTAACTTTAGTATAGATTCTACCCCTAATCTTAGATTTTATATTTGTATTCGGCATTTATGGTTTTAATTTCATCTTCTATTTTGATTTATTCCATGAATATGAGTAACTAGACCCATTAGCTAGGGTTGTGACCCAACCCTAGTATGGGTATCTAATGGGTCTTCAACTTTAGGGTCTACTTGTGATTGGGTCTGTGATATTTAGTCTATTTCATGCTTCATCTATTGAATTAGTGGTTGCAAACACTGATTCATGCCTTTTTGACTAGGGTTGCTCTTGAGAAAGGTGACCCAAGTCTAGGTAAAATAGGATAACAAGGAATTGGGGTGAACTCAAGAGATTTATAGCCCCAATTAAAGGGTAGAAACTATATATAGTAATACCCGACTTGAGCCAATTTCACTTGCTATGTTGAAACACCTAATTAGGCTTGAGAAAGCCAATTCGGGCAAAGTCACCCAAACTACCGAGAGGTATAGGGTGAGTAATTGAGTGTGAGGTTATATCACGAGCCCATGACCAACAAGTTTATCCTAGATTTTAGATCCCTTCAGATACTCGCCTAGGAGTAATTTGCATCCCTAGTGCCCTTTATAACTTGATAAAACCTTCACAAAAATATTGTAGCTAGCTTGTTAGTAGTAATTTTTAGTATTAAAACTAGTATAGAATCAAAACTACCCATGTTTAGAAGAGTAATTAAGAACAATACACATTGCTACATCAGATAGAAACTCAACTCCAATCATCTAACTCCCTGTGGATTTCGATCACGATCCTATCGGGTAAAAGCTACATCGACCTTGCCTTGCCATTCTATAGTGGTGTAGGTAGGGCTACGATCACTTTTTGGCGTTGTTGTCGGGGAGTTAAATGGTGTTGGCTATTTATTTGATTAGTCGTTTAGTTTATTTTTCTTTCCTTCTATTTTATTAACTTGTTTGTTTCAGTCGCTCTAGGTACAAATGGCTGATCCTCTCGGCAATGTTCTACCGGGGGAGGAGGTAGATGATAACGGGGATGATGAGGTACATCTAGTACCTCAAGCTCAAAGATAAGGCCGCCAGGCCAATGCCAATGAAAATATTCCAGACGCTCCCCCGCCTCCTCCAAGAGCATCTCCTCGGGTGCTTTCAAATGAGGGATATGCTAGTGCAATTGTCCCACCCAGAATCCGGGCGGGCAATTTCCAGATCCCGAATGTGATGTTGACATTATTGAAGCTGCGGGGATATTTCAGGGGTGCTCCCCATCAGAATGCTTATAAACACTTAAAAATATTTGTGGATACCTGTTGGGGAAGCAAGCAAACCAACATGTCAGAGGATGCTTTGAGGCTCAGACTATTCCCTTTCTCTCTTAGAGGGAAAGCACTGGATTGGCTTGAACGACTCCCCAACCATTCCATCTCTACGTGGGATGAGTTGGCGGACAAGTTTATTGCCAAGTTTTTCTCACCCATACACATGGAAGCTTTGAGGGATGAAATATTGGCATTCAAGCAGGAACCAAACGAACCCCTCCATGAGATTTGGGAGAGATACTGAACGATGTTCAAGGAATGACCCAATAACGACATGATAGAAGCTATGTTTCAACAAACATTTTACCGGGGCATAAACACGACCAATCAATGTGTGGTCAACCAATTAGCTGGGGGAATTTCATGAAGCTATCTTATGATGAAGCCTGTGATATTCTTGATGAAATGGCTAACACTTCGTCAGCATGGAAAAGCCGGGCTAATGTGCCCAAGGTGATCCGAGTGTGATTAATCTTCATAAAGAACTCCAAGACCATGGACAGGCCATGTGAGCTAACAACAACTATGAACCAAATTGCCAAGGCACAGCTTCAGCAAATCCAAGGACCAAAGCAAGTTCATGCTATGGAAGGGGTCAATATATTGGTCAACAAGCGAAAACAAAGTGGCCAACAAATGCAAAGCCACAATGATCAAAGTGAGCAAGGTGTAAATGGGTACAAGAATGATGATTCGATATGATGAGCAGAATAAGGATGTGATGTATGCAAACAATATCCAAGGACAAAGGGGCAATTCTCCAAACCAACAGTGGAGATATCAGGGGAACAACCAAAATTAGAACAATCAAGGGCAAGGAAACTGGAACAATAATAACAACTCTAGCAACTGGGGGAACAACAATCAACAATGGGGAGGCAACAACAACAATTGGAATGGGAATAATCATAACAATTGGGGTGGAACCGGTAATCGGGGGTCGGGATTTCAAAGGTCCACCAATGTATCAACAACCCAACAATCCACCCCCTATCAATCCCAAGGTCAGAGTTTATCAAGCAATGAAATAGGTCGGATCGAGCATATGTTTAAACAGATGATGGAACGGAATGCGGATTCGGATGCTCAAATTTCCTCCCACACTACCTCCATCCGCAATCTTGAGGTATAAATGGGACAAATATGGCAAGATTTGAACACTCGCCCTAAGGGGGAACTACCTAGTGACACGCTGGTGAACCCAAAGGTTGGGAACAACAACAACACTGGACATGCAATAGCGGTGACCACAAGGAGTGGTCGAGGTGGTAAAGCTAGTTCATCCAAGCAAAAGAGGGTTGTAAGTGATGATGTTGAAATGCATCAAGGTGATTTTACTATTGAGGTTGAGCAAGTGAGTGAATAGCCAATGAATAGTGAAGTGAGGATTGACATCAATGACCATGATGAGGAAACGCAAAATGACGTGAACCCGTCTAAGGAGCACGTAATTGACATACCGAAGCCGGTTGTGCCAAAATCCAAGGCACCATTGCCTAGGCCTCCTCCTCCCTATCCTCAAAGATTAGCAGAGCAGAATAAATAAAATCAGTTCAAGAAGTTCATAGAAATGATGAAGAGTTTGTCTATCAATGTACCACTAGCTGAGGCTCTTAAGAAAATGCCCGGGTATGCCAAGTTTATGAAAGACTTGGTTACAAAGAAGAGATCCATGAAGTGCGAGACAATCAAGACGACTCACCAAGTTAGTGAAATTGTGCACTCAATGGCACCCAAACTAAAGGATCCCGGAGCATTCACTATCCCTTGTACAATTGGTAGTGCAGACTTTGCAAAGGCATTATGTGACTTGGGTGCTAGTATCAACTTGATGCCTTATTCTGTCTTCAAAACTTTGGGCATTGGCCAACCAAGAGCAACTTCTATGAGACTTCAAATGGCAGATAGAACAATGAAGAGACCCCTTGGGTATCATTGATGATGTTTTGGTACGGGTCGACAAGTTTATATTGCCTGCAAATTTTGTGATATTGGATTGTGAAGTCGATTTTGAGGTGCCGATTATCTTGGGAAGACCTTTCCTAGCAATGGGGAAGGCTTTGGTAGATGTGGAGGCCGATGAGCTCACCTTCCGGGTGGGTGATGAAAAAGTCATCTTCCATGTATGCAAATCAATGCGGCAACCAAATAGTACGGAGGTGTGCTCTTTTGTGGATTTGGTAACCGAAGTGATAATTGATGATACAAGCTCAATGATCAATGTGCACGATCCCTTGGAAGCGGCCTTATTGAACCATGAGGATGTTGCGACGGATGGATTGGTCGAGTGTACTAATGCATTGCAATGCATGAGATCCTATTCATATGGGCCCCACAAGCTCTCTTTGGATTTGGAAAATCAGAAAACTCCACCGACAAAGCCCTCAATCGAGGAGCCACCTACCTTGAAGTTGAAGCCTCTCCCACCACACCTTAGGTATGAATTCTTGGGCCATGCTTCTAATTTACCTGTTATACTTTCTGCTTGTTTAACCCAAGTTCAGGTAGACTCAACTCTTGAAGTGCTCCAAAGGATAAAGAAAGCAGTTGGATGGACCCTAGCTGACATTCGGGGAATAAGCCCTGCCTTTTGCATGCACAAAATTAATATTGAAGATGATGCAAAACTGTCCGTGGAACATCAAGAGAGGTTGAACGAGGCGATGCAAGAGGTGGTAAAAAAGGAGATAATCAAATGGCTTGATGTTGGAGTTATTTATACAATCTCTGATAGTGCTTGGACTTCATCAGTGCAGTGTGTTCCGAAAAAGGGTGGTATGACCGTGGTGAAAAATGAAAAGAATGAGTTGATCCTTACTCGGACCGTGACTGGCTGGAAGGTTTGTATGGACTATAGGAAGCTGAACAAGGTGATCCGAAAGGATCACTTTCCATTGCCATTTTTGGACCAGATGCTTGACAGACTTGCTGGGCGGGCCTTTTATTGTTTCTTCGATGGGCATTCAGGATACAACTAGATTCTCATAGCCCCAAAAGATCATGAGAAAACAACTTTCACCTGCCTGTACGGGACCTTTGCCTTCTCTATTGTGCAATGCACCCGCTACATTTCAGAGGTGCACGATGGCGATATTCACGGACATGGTGGAGGACTTCCTTGAAGTCTTCATGGACAACTTCAGTGTGGTTGGGGACTTATTTGAGGAGTGTTTGCAAAATCTTGATAAAGTTCTCGCTCGGTGCGAAGAAACCAACCTTGTGTTGAATTGGGAGAAATGTCATTTCATGGTCGAGGAGGGAATTGTCCTCGGCCATAAGATCTCAAAATATGGCATTGAAGTGAAAAAATCCAAGATTGCAGTTATCTCCAAGTTTCCTCCTCCGACTTCCGTTAAGGGAGTCCGAAGTTTCCTTGGGCATGCGGGATTTTACCGGAGGTTCATCAAAGATTTTTCAAAAGTGGTAAATCCCCTATGCAAGTTGTTAGAGAAGGACGTAAGGTTTGAATTCAATGAAGAGTGTATGAAGGCCTTTGAGTTGTTGAAGTATAAGTTAACTACCACTCCAATCATTACCGCACAAAATTGGAGCTCTCCCTTTGAGCTTATGTGTGACGCAAGTGACGTGGCGGTAGGAGCGGTCTTGGGAAAACGGGCGAACAAAATATTTCACCTTGTGTACTATGCAAACAAAACCATGAACGATGACCAAGTTAACTATACCATAATGGAGAAAGAATTGTTGGTAATGGAAAATTTTAGGCCCTACCTCATGGGCGCTAAAGTGAGTGTTCATACCGATCACGCGGCGCTCCGGTATTTGATGACAAAGAAGGATTCTAAAGCTCGACTTATGAGATGGATCTTGTTGCTCCAAGAATTTGATCTTGAGATTGTTGATAGGAAGGGAAACGAAAATCAAGTTGCTGATCATTTGTCCCGGTTAGAAAAGCAAGGAAGACCAAGAGATGGTCTTGAAATCAATGATACTTTCCCAGATGAGCAGCTTCTTTCAGTTTCCATGCATGACATGCCTTGGTTTGCGAACATAGCCAATTTTCTTGTTGCCGGCATTATCCCGTGTGAGCTCTCTTCTAACCAAAGGAAGAAGCTTAGACGGGAAAAATTGGATTACTATTGGGATGAGCCGTACTTGTTTAAAATTTTCAATGATGGAGTGATTCCCCGGTGTGTCCCCGAGGAAGAACAAATGAGCATTCTTGATTCTTGTCATTAATCTCCCTACAGTGGTCACCACAGTGGGGTAAGGACAGTTTCTAAAGTTCTAAGTTATGGGTTTTATTTTAGCCAACTTTGTATAAAGATGCGAGTGAATTGGTGAAGAGGTGTGATGAGTGTCTAAGATCGGGTGGAATATCAAAGAAGGATGAAATGCCCCTCACAACGATCCTTGAAGTTGACATATTTGATGTGTGGGGCATAGACTTCATGGGCCCTTTTGTTAGTTCATGTGGTAATACCTACATTCTTATGGAGGTTGACTATGTCTCAAAGTGGGTTGAGGTTGTGTCTTTGCCCAACAATGAATCCCGGAGTGTAGTTGCTTTTCTCAAGAAGAACATTTTCACAAGATTTGGGACACCTGGGGCAATCATAAGTGACGGGGGGTCTCATTTTTGTAATAGGGCTTTTGATGCGTTGCTTTCTAAATATGGGGTAAATCACAAGGTCTCCATTCCTTAGAATCCTCAAGCTAGTGGGCAAGTAGATATTTCAAATCGGGAAATCAAGATCATCTTGTCCAAGACTGTGAATGCCACTAGGACCGATTGGTCAAGAAAGCTTGATGACGCACTATGGGCATATAAGACTGCATTCAAGACCTCGATCGGTATGTCCCTGTACCGGTTGGTGTATGGTAAAGCGTGTCACTTGCCAGTTGAGCTGGAGCACAAAGCATTATGGGCCTTGAAGAGGTTGAATCTTGATTGGGACATTGCAGCAAATCTCTGTGTTGAACATCTCAATGAGCTTGACGAATTTAGGTTTCATGCTTATTCAGGCTCATCGTTGTACAAGGAGAAAATGAAGTATTTGAATGACAAGTATGCCAAGAGCAAGGAATTCAAAGTGGGAAATTTGGTACTACTCTTCAACTCACGGTTGCGTCTCTTTCCGAGCAAGCTTAAATCAAAATGGAGTGGTCCCTTTGAGGTAGTGTTGGTAACACCTTTTTGTGCCCTTGATCTAAAGAACAAAAAATGGTGAAATCTTTCATGTGAATGGGCATCGTGTCAAGCACTACTTGGGGAAGCTTGAGGATATCTATGTGGTGTCTTTGTTGAAATTCAATTGATCATGGTAACCTGCATCGTACCGCGACGTTAAATCAGGCGCTTCTTGGGAGGCAACCCAAGTGTTTTTTTCTTTCTTTTTTATTTGTTTCTTCTTCTTCGATTAGATTTTCTTGAACTAACTTGTTTGTGAGATTTGTGTAGGAATTATTTGATGCAATGCAGAAATTGGGCTAAGGATCCACAAAACCATTGTTGCGTTCAAATCTCTCGATCAGCGGTTTCAACTACGCTGGGGCGGATTAGTTCCACGGACGCGGAATGATGGACCATAAATTTCCAACTCTCTGAAGTTCATTCCACTGCAGCGACCAAAATTCCGCTGACAGCAGTTTGTTTTCGCTGCAGCGTGCAAAATTCCGCTGACAGCAGAATTGTCCCAGTCATATTGCTTTAAAGGAGAAAAGAACGGTCAGCGGTAAAATTCCGCTGCCGCGCTAGTTAAGTCGGTGTGGGGCCTAGGGTTTGGTATAAATAGATGGGGACCTTATTCTTTTACCCTTTTCTCACTTTACCATCTTAGAGCCCATTTTTACTGTTCATACTAGCTTTCACTGTGCATCTAAGATCCAGCCACCTAACAAGTTTGCATCCTACATTAGATATAGCTTTGGTATGTTCATATTCCTGATTCTAATTGTAGATTTTCACCTCTTTGATTGTCTCTTCTTAAATTTTCATTCTTAAATGGGGTATTATAGACCTAATTCATGAGCATGTTTCACCAAGTGGTTATAATTAGTGGGTAGTGAATTTTTGTTGCCTAATGGGGTCAAGGGTGTTCAATTTCGAGTAATTAATGCCTAATTTTGTCAGATTGTTCAACCCTAGTTCATAAAAAAAATGCCAGTGAACGTCTAATTCAAATTCAGTTGCAGCAGACCATAAATCCGCGGCCATCGGATTGTTCAGTGATTGGAATTTTTGAATATGCATTTCCGCTGCAGCGGCGAAAAATTTCGTTGACAGCGGTTGGCATTCCGCTACAGCGGTCACTTTTCCGCTGATAGCGGAATTGAGATTCAGAGAATAGCCAAATCAATTTCGCGACCGCGTTTGTTTTTTCCGCTACAGCGGTGAGGCTTCCGTGGTCGTGCCCATTTTTCCGCACTCAGCTCTTTTCTAACTTCTGCAAGTGGGTAGTCTGAACCCCACTTTCCGCTGCAGTGGCCAATTTTCCGCTGACATCGGTTCCCATTACGCTGCAAAGGTTCCTTTTCCGTTGACAGCGGTTTTGTCCGTGTGCATCTGATTTGATTCTCTGCAACATACACCTCTATGATTCTATTGGGTGATTGTATACCATATACTAATGATCTTTCATTGACATGTTTGCAGACAATGGTCCGATCAAGAGGTGGCTCGGAAAAACAACCAGGACGAGGAGATTCCTCTCGGTCGGGGTAGGGGTAAACAACCAGCAGCATCCCTGGGCCCGAGAAAGATAATTAGAAGCAAGACAAAACTCCGGAGGCCCACTCCCGACCCCTCAGAGTCAAGTGAATATGTCCCTTCACAGGACATTTCGGAGGGGGATAGTGGTGCAGCCCAGGCAGAGGCATAATCTCAACCTCGACGTCTTGTCAACAAGCCTACAACATCGGGCTATTCAGATAGCTTGGGGTTATCCAGTGATACTTCACCTCCTCCAGTCCCCGATGCAGCACTTCCATCCACCACACCTGATCCAGTGGACCTTGACAGTGATGATGATGAGACTCCAGATGATGGCAGGGGTGGTGATACACAAATAGGGGGGTTACTCAGGTCTCGAAAACCGGCAGTTTGGCAGCACCAATTTGTCACCGAACAAGCTTATCACAAATTTAGAGAGTGCTGGCCTCAGAAGTCACTCGTATTGGAGAGAGATTTTATTGAGAATGACCTTATACCCCCACAACCCAAACGTCAAAAGGCAATTTAACGAGAGGATAGGGTGGAAATTCTTCCCATGCAACGTTCCTGAGGCCAATGAATTTGTGGTCAAAGAATTTTACGCCAATGTTGCCCATATCAAAAAGGGCACATACCTGACCCAGGTTCGAAACAAGAAAATACTTTTCAATGGAGAGGCACTCAATGATTATGTTTGTTTCAACCACGAAGATGAGACCCTCTACTTGGAGAAGGTGAATTTGGGTGATTTAGCTCACCCGTGGCTGGCCTCCATTATTGTTATCCCTGGGACTACTCCAGCATGGCTGACACCATGAGCTACTATCTTCAGAAACACGCTGAGTTATGAGGCTAAAGGCTGGGAAACATTTGTGTGTAGCCGGATAGATCCCACTTTGCATGATAGTGACATGCCCCTCTCTCCCGTGCTCTTATTGTGGGGGAAATTATGGTAGGGTTCCCGATCAACGACGGGAATATCATGGCGAGGGTGATCAACAGGACGATCTAGAAGAATGAGCACTCTTATCCCTTCCCGAACTTCCTCACTATGTACTTCCAGGATCAGGGAGTTGAGGGAAGGGATTTTGATATAAAGGTGAAGCCGAAATTGCCATTCTCCAGGTACAGTTTGAAGGGTCCAGATAACCCCAAAGCAAAGAGCAAAGCCTCCATTCCTACAGGTTCTGAGCCTTCTACTGCTGCCGAGGGGCCTACCACTGCTGCTGAGGGGTCTTCTGCTGCTATTCCACAACCTCCCTCTGGTCCATCTGTCTCCATTCCTGCATCAGTGCCCTCTTCTTCCACATACCCTCGAACTGCTCTGAGGGTGACTCAGAAATTGGCAGGTATCAACAACTGGCTGCAGGTAGCTTCTTCAAAGTTAACTAATTTTTCCACTATCGTTGCATCCCAGACAGCCCCAACACAGATTTAGTTGCCTCCAGTATTGGAGGATACCTTGAGGAGCTTAATTGATAGCCAAAAGAAGATTCTGGAGACCTTGGACACACACGGGAAGGAAATCCATTCCTTGGGAAGGCAGTGAAGAAAATGAAGAAGAATCGGGATGAGCTGAAGAAGGAAGTAGCCAAACTCACAGAAGCGGGGGACATCCCCCTTGATCTACTCATAGGAGATCCTGCCCCTGCAGCTCAGACAGCACAGGTCCTGAGCATGAGACTACTTCGGCACCAGTGAGGAGAGGAGTCATTCCACGTACAGATGACAGGGAGATCCAGCTAGAGGAGCCAACGGGAGAGGCATCTTCCCAGCCACAGGACCCTGCTATAGTGACTGCCACTGATCCTTCCACTGCAACTGACCCGACCCCGATGTAAACAGAGGCATCTTAGGGAGTGCTCTCTTACTCTACCCCTTCTACTACTCTATTTTTTGCATTTAGCATTGGGGGAAATGCTAATCTTTATTTGGGGTGGAGGGGCTCATTTGGTGATTCAGACATTTAGATATTGTTTTGGTATGTAATAACTCATAATTCTGCGTTTCTTTTATTTATATTCGTACTTTTGGTTTGTTTTATCTTTGGTATGTATATAAAGTTTCCTTTTTCATGTATATACTCATTCCCCTTTGATGTATATTTGTCTTGATCCCCTATTGTACATATTTATTTTTACTTTCCGTATCTTCACTTTATAACTTCTTGTATAATTTTCCTTTATATTTAGCTTCTTATTTTCTTCAGTAGCTTCTTTTTGAACTTATAGCTTCTTCTTTACTTTTTTGTTATCAATAAGCCCTCGGTTTTCTTAATGTCGCGGTTCGTTCCAAGGGTGGAAATTGTGTGAACCGGGTGTCTCTTCCCTACGATGGATGGTGTGACGACCTTCTTAAGGGATTGAGTTTGTTTTTCGTTTTGTTTTTGTTTTTCCTCTATTTGGTAGTAATGAATAAATGTGACTCAAGTAAGCTTCACTTCGCACCAACATATTTACCTTTGACCTCATGGTTAGAGACAAATTGTAGACGAGTCTAGCTCTAGTTGTGACCGTTAGAATTTTGAGTTGTCTAAAACTGTAATCAAGTGGTGTTTGTAGCCATATGTGAGTTTTCAATCTAAGCTAAGTTTGTTGTGGGACCTTGACTCTATTCTCTTTAACGATCTTGTGGCTTGAGAGGTAAGGTTTTGAATTGCAAATCCCAAGTTTCGTGCCAACAAGTCTAGAACTTGCCCCAAGTGTTTTTCTAGGCGAAATTTTAAGTGTATCTCAATTTGAGAAGTGATTATAGGCTTTCCTTGATTCCCTTTTGAAATTAAAGACTTCCATAGCCTACCATGATAGTATCCTTAGTCAACCCCTTTTGATCCTAAGCCTGTTTATTCAAAAACAACGTTACAAACCTCCATCGGTTCTATAATGACCCTCTCTTGGCACCTATTCTTTCCTGAGCACTAATGATGAACAATAGTAAAAATCATAAGTTTGGGGGAGAGACAAGGAAATTCAAAGTGATGAAAGGAATTGTTGAAAAAGGAAAGGCCAATAAAAGGTTGAAAATCCATAAAGAAACAAGTCAAACAAAAAAGAAAAGTAAAGGTTGAAAGGACTCAATGAAACGATGTTGAAAGGCTTGGAACGATGAAAGAAGGAGAAAAATGAGCCTCAAATAAAAGGAACAGCGACAATAAGTATCTCTAAGTTTCCCAAGGAGGAGGAAGTGACTCAAAGAGTCAAGAAAAATATGAGCTAAAGTGTGAAAATGGAGTTCTTAAGGAAAGATGTTCTATCATAGTTCATCACGCCCGAATTTGATCCAAAAAGCCTTCATTACATCTTGTTAAAGCCCTATAGGATTTCAAGTTGAGTGAGCTTACATTAGTGGTGATTTACATTAGGGTAAAGCCTATGGTACTTAGAGCCGGTCTTGTGGCATTCCTTTGAGAGTGAAGAGCGCATTTCTTGATCATCCCAGTTTTGAGAGTACATTTTATAAGGTGAGATGAGCATGGAAAGTAGAGGAGAAAGAGTCTGGGATCCACAATGATTTATGTGAGAGAGCGAAGCTCTTTGATGAATTGAGTCAACTCTTGAAGCTTTGGTGTCACATTAGATCTAGTGAACTAAAAAAAAGGGGGGGTCATTTCATAATGTTGTCAATAATGCATTTGTGTTGAGGGTAATTGTTAGTCCCAATTGAAGCTTGATGAAGTTACATTTGAACAGTTATTTTTCTTGTGGATGTGGGAGTTACCTTTTTTGCTTGAGGACAAGCAAAGTCTTAAGTTAGGGGGAGTTGATAACTAGGGATTTTTACCTACTATTTACTCTCTTTGCTTGGGTTTTGGGGGAAAAATGCACTAAGGTGCTCCCAAAAACTAATGCAAGGTGCTTAAGTTGCAGGTTTTGGATAAAATTGAGGCAAAGAGGCCAAAATTAACTTAAACAGAGCCAAACTTGCACAGCCCAGGGACTCAGCAAAAGCGCTGACAACATTTTTTGTGCGCTGTAGCGGAAGACTTTCCGTTGGGGCGGAATTACAAGGGCGGCCGCGGATTGAGGTTCAGAGAGATGTATTTTGGCCCTTGTGGAACCGCTGAGAGCGCTATAATTGTGCGGCCGCGAAAGCTGTTCCACTGGGGCGCTTAGTTTTCCGCTGACAGCGGAACCTCCGTAGGGGCATTTTTGTCCAGTATTTTCAGCTGTGTATAAATACTTCTTTTTCTCATTTTTAGGTTATCTGATGTTTTAGGGAGCTCGTGGATAGAAACCTTTTACCTTTTTGAGTAACTTTAGCATAGATTCTACCCCTAATCTTAGATTTTATCTTTGTATTCGACATTTATGGTTTTAATTTCATCTTCTATTTTTATTTCTTACATGAATATGAGTAACTAGACCCATTAGATAGGGTTGTGACCCAACCCTAGGTTGGTATCTAATGGGTCTTCATCTTTAGGGTCTACTTGTGATTGGGTCTATGATATTTAGTCTATTTCATGCTTCATCTATTGAATTAGTGGTTGCAAACACTAATTCATGCCTTTTTGACTAGGGTTGTTCTTGATAAAGGTGACCAAGTCTAGGTAAAATAGGCTAACAAGGAATTGGGGTGACCTAAAGAGATTGATAGCCCCAACTAAAGGGTAGAAACTAGAGATAGTAATACCCGACTTGAGCCAATTTCACTTGCTATGTTGAAACACCCAATTAGGCTTGAGAAAGCCAATTCGGGCAAATTCACCCAAACTACCGAGAGGTATAGGGTGAGTAATTGAGTGTGAGGTTATATCACGAGCCCATGACCAACAAGTTTATCCTAGATTTTAGATCCCGTCAGATACTCGACTAGGAGTAATTTGCATCCCTAGTGCCCTTTATAACTTGATAAAACCTTCACAAAAATAATGTAGCTAGCTTGTTAGTAGTAATTTTTAGTATTAAAACTAGTATAGAATCAAAACAACCCATGTTTAGAAGAGTAATTAAGAACAATACACACTGCTAAGTGGGATAGAAACTCAACTCCAATCATCTAACTCCCTGTGGATTTCGATCACGATCCTATCAGAAAGCTACATCGACCTTTCCTTGCCATTCTATAGTGGTGTAGGTAGGGCTCCGATCAGATATCACTTAAGTCCACAAAAGACGCTTCTGCGATCAAGGAGTCCCACCTGCGTGTGTGCACATGCGGATCCATGTCCGCTTCTGCAGTCCTTCACTGATCCTGCGATCACTCTATCGCATCTACGGGCATCGCATCTGCGAAATTCACCTCGCACCTGCAACCCCTGGCACAACTCCACTTTTTTGCTTCTGCACTTGAATCTCCGCACGTGCGATCCCGCACCTGCGGTCTCCTCACCGCAGGTGCGAAAACACCATATGCCTGAAGACTTCAACAACAACACAAATCCAACTTTTGATCTGTTAAGCACCCGAGGCTACAGGAACCTCAACCGAAGATACCTACCAATCCTAATACACCATACGAACTTAATCGAGCCCTCAAACCACCTCAAACAACGCTAAAATCACGAATCATCCTCCGATTCAAACTTAAAGAAATCGAAACTTCCAAATTTGACAACCGATGCCGAAACCTATCAAACCACGTCTGATTGACCCCAAATATTGCACACAAATCATATTCAACCCTTTGTACCTACTCCAACTTCCGGAATCGAAATCGACCCCGATATCAAAAATTCCACTACCGGTCAAAATCTCCAAAACTTTGGCTTTCGCCATTTCAAGCCTAAATGAGCTACAGACCTCCAAAATACAATCCGGACACACCCCTAAGTCCAAAATCACCTAACAGAGCTAGTGGAACTGACAAAACTCCATTCCGGAGTCGTCTTCACACAGTTCCGACCACGGTCCAAATCATAAGGCTTAAGCCTCCGTTTAGGGACTAAGTGTCCAAAGACACTCCAAAAACCAAAACGAAACCTCCTGGAAAGTCACAATAACAGAAATAGATATGGGGGAAACAGTTAATAGGGAATAGGGGCTATAACTCTCAAAATGACCGGCAGGGTCGTTACATCCTCCCCCTCTTAAAATAATCGCTCGTCCTCGAATGAGCATAGAGACATACCTGAAGTAGTGAAAAGATGAGGATAACGGCTGCGCATATCCTGCTCGGTCTCCCAAGTCTCCTCCTCGACCAACTGACCCCTCCACTAAACTTTTACTGATGCAATGTTCTTTGAACTTAGCTTTCTGGCCTGCCTATCCAAAATGTCCATTGGCTCCTCAATATAAGATAGATCCTTGTCCAACTGGACAAAGCTGAAATCCAATACATGAGCTGGATCACCGTGATACTTCCGGAGCTTAGAAACGTGGAATACCGGATGAACTCCTGCTAGACTGGGAGGTAAGGCAATCTAATAAGAAACCTCCCCAACATGCTGCAACACCTCAAAAGGACCAATGTACCTTGGGATCAACTTGCCCTTCTTCCCAAAACTGATAACGCCCTTCATAGGCGACACCTGGAGCAAGACCCGTTCTCCAACCATGAATGCTACATCGCGAATCTTCCGGTCCGCATAACTCTTCTATATGGACTAGGCTGTGTGAAGTCGATCCTGAATCACCTTCACCTTATCCAGGTAATCCTGGACCAAGTCTGTACCCAATAATCTGGCCTCACCCGGCTCGAACCAACCCACTAGGGACCAACACCGCCTACCATACAGAGCCTCATATGGTGCCATCTGGATGCTCGACTGATAACTGTTGTTGTAGGCAAACTCCGCAAGGGGAAATAACTAAACCCACGACCCTCCAAACTCCATCACACACGCACAGAGCATATGCTCTAGTATATGAATAGTGCGTTTGGACTGTCCATCCGTCTAAGGGTGAAATGTTATGCTCAGATCCACTCTAGTACCCAAATCATTTTGTAATTCCCTCTAGAATCGTGATGTAAACTGCGTACCCCGGTCAGAGATGATAGATACCGGTACGCCGTGAAGCCTGACGATCTCGCGGATTTAGATTCGAGCGAGTTACTCGGAAGAATATGTAGTCATCACATGAATGAAATGAGGTGACTTGGTCAGCCTATCCACAATCACCCGAACTACATCAACCCTCCGCTGAATCCATAGGAGTCCAACAACAAAATCCATAGTGATCCGCTCCCATTTCCACTCCGGAATCTCTAGCTTCTGAAGCAACCCACCCGGCCGATGATGCTCATACTTCACCTGCTAAAAATTTAGACATTGAGCCACATACTCCACTATGTCCTTCTTCATCCTCCTCCAACAGTAATGTTGCCTCAAGTATTGGTACATATTCGCGGCACCTGGATGAATAAACTACCCCAAGCTATGATTCTCCTGAAGAATCAACTCACGCAAACCATCTACATTAGGCACATATATCCTGCCCTGCATCCTCAATGCGCCATCATCCCCAATAGTGACCTCCTTAGCATCACCGTGCTGGACCGTGTCCTTGAGGACAAACAGGTGGGGGTCATTATACTGATGCTCCCTGATACGATCATAAAGAGAAGACCGAGAGACCACACAAGCCAACACTCGACTCGGCTCAGAAATATCCTGTCACACCCCAAACCTGGGAGGCATGGTTGGCACCCGGTGCCTAACTGGCCCGAGCGAACCACTCTGTAACTCATGATCGTTCGACCAAAATTAGAAGCTATATAGGTCGAGTTAGCTGAAATCATTCCTTTTGTAACTATCATGAGCCCACATGGACACGACTCATAATGTACAACTGTAAGTGGGAAACACTGTATCAATAAACTATCGTTCTTAAAACATGAATACATATGGGTCGTCAAGGCCTTTGACATATTGTACAAACTGAACCTCTGTCTTCAAAGCCTCTAAGATTATTTAACATCAAACAGGACAGGGCACCGACTTACCCATACGTCTATAGCAAAACTCTGACACAGTGACTCATAGACTCGGCTGCACTCTGAATGAGGTGGAGTCTTACCGATTCTTCGCTGAATGCAAACTTCATCTACTATGAGGGCTCGTCAATCAGATTATCTATACCTACAGGCATGAATGCAGTGTCCCCAACAAAAGGACGTCAGTAGGAATAATGTACTGAGTATGTACGGCAATATACTGAAAGCTGAAACTGAACTAATAATATAATAACTGAAAGTAACTGGAAGTCAAAGATAATCTGAAGATATGCTCACATGTTGATACTGACTCAACTCTCTCAATATAGTAAGTAAATACTTTCCCGGCCCTATAAGGATTGGTATATATATAAACTCTCTGCTCTCTTGACTGGAAGAAGGAAATACTCAAATGAATATGAAGTCCCGATAAAGAAAATATTGTAACTTCTAAGACTAGCAAAATATACGTAAATTTTCGGGATATGAATTTTTCTTTATGCCTCGTTATCAAACTTGTGTAATGACGAGATCATGCCAAAAAAAAAGAAGGAAAGGCTTAGCCTTAACATACCTGGTGTAGAGAAAAATCCATATAATATTCTTGAAAAAGATTGCACCGTACTCTCTTAAAATACAAGAAAGTAATAACACTGCAACAAGCGACTATTGCATCGCACACAACTCAGTCAGAAAATGGGGATTTCAAAAACAGTGAGGTCGAAGAAGTTTCCAACCTTTTAGGACTATCAACGAGCAGATGGTGGAAATAGCATGAGAACCAATTGCAGTAATAACGGATCAATACTCAAAAATAACTTTTGACCACATTCAATGTCATTTTTTAATTTTGGGCATTGAAACTCATGTTAGAGTTTGGTTAAAAGCAAGCCAGATTTTTCATATGCAATCTCTAACAACATGGTAATAGGTGATGCACTATGCTAAAACACATTTTCATAAAGAAAAGATAAGAATCAATAGTCAAAAGCCAAAAGAGCACACTAGTTTGTTGTGATGATTGAAAAGGCAAGATTAAAGATATATGGAAAATGAAGTATTTTGTAGTCATTTTGCCACCTAACCAAAATGACTAAGAGCCATTGTCCAAGAATTTGCTTGTTGCCACGTGAGGGTGGAGTGGGGGTGGGAAATATAAATCTTTATCCATTTATTAGGTAATTAGGTAGTGCCTCGTTACCCGGTAATTAACCAATTGCCCGCATAATTAAGAATTGTCTTGATTACTTAAAATTTTACTCATTTTAAATAAACTTTACATCCTACTATCATGGTCGTATGGTACCACATAAAATAAATACATACACTATTATTTTTATTAAAACATCCATGTAAAAATACATATATTTTCTCAACTTATAATTTTCCTAATCTCCATAAAGAGTAAAAATTCTCGTACGTTTAATTCTTAAAATGGTAAAAAAAATAACCTTCTTTCTTGTGAGAAAATAATTTCTATATTTACAATAAAGAAAATATCATAAACTTTCTTATACTATGTGTATAATTTATCATATCCGAAAATAGTAATAATGGTAACTATCCAAAATTATACTTGTAAAATTTTTACTAAAATACTTCACTTAAAAGAGAATACCACACTTAACATAATATCTAACGGTATCAATGTTGTAAACTTACAGTGTCTCACAATAATAATGTCTTAAACCTTCTATAACCTCTTAATAGACATAATCCGTTCGAACTCATGTGGATTTACTACGGCACATCCTAATGCTAAGGTACGGGATGTAACATATCCAATCTCAAAAAATTGGATGGCTAAGGCCTGAACATCCAATGCTAAGGGTCTCTCTACTACTGGAAGATATGCTAAACTCCCCAAACTCTCCGCCTGGCGATCAAAGCATCGGCCACCACATTGGCCTTCCCCGAGTGGTACAAAATGGTGATATCATAGTCCTTAAGTAGCTCCAACCACCTCTGATGACGCAAGTTAAGATCCTTTTTTCTTGAATAGATGCTGCAAACTCCAATGATCGGTGTAAATCTCGCAAGGAACACCGTACAAATAGTGCCGCCAAATATTCAGGGCATGAACAATAGTTACTAACTCAAGGTCGTGGACATGATAGTTCTTCTCATGCAACTTCATCCTTTTGGAGGCGTAGGAAATCACCCTACCGTATTGCATTAACACCGCGCCAAGACCAATCCACAACGCGTACAGTGTAAGACCCCAAACCTGTAGGCAATACCAATATCAGGGATGTAGTCAAAGCCGTCTTGAGATTCTGAAAGATCTCCTCACACTCCTCTGTCCACCTGAAAGGATCACCCTTCTGGGTTAGCCTGGCCATAGGTTCTGCAATAGATGAGAATCTCTATACAAAACGACAGTAATACCCCGCCAAACCAAGAAAACTACGGATCTCCGTAACCGATGACGATCTAGGCCAACTATGCACTGCCTCCACCTTCTTCGGATCCATATTGATCCCATCACTCGATACTAAATGGCCCAATAATTCCACTGAGTCTAGCCAAAACTCACACTTAGAAAATTTTGCATACAACTTCTTTTCTCTCAAAGTCTGGAGCACAGTCCTCAGGTGTTGCTCATGATCCTCCCGAGTCCAGGAGTACACCAGAATGTCGTCAATAAACACAATGATGAAGGAGTGAACATAAGGTCGGAACACACTGTGCATCAAATGTATAAAGGTTGTTGGGGCATTGATCAGCCTAAAAGACATAACAAGAAACTCATAGTGACCATATCGTGTCCTGAAAGCAGTCTTTAGGATATCTGGCTCCCGAATCTTCAACTGATGATAGCCTGAACGTAAGTCAATCTTGGAAAACACTCTGTCACCCTGTAACTGATCAAATAAGTCATCAATACGAGGCAATAAATACATGCTCTTCACTGTAACTTTGTTCAGCTGGCGATAATCAATACACATACGCATAGAAGCATCCTTTTTATTCACAAATAAGACAACACCCCAAGGTGACATACTGGGCCGAATGAAGCCCTTATCAAGCAACTCCTGCAAATGCTCCTTCAACTCCTTCAACTCAGGAGGAGTCATACGGTATGGAGGAATAGAGATGGGCTGAGTGCCCGAAATAAATCAATGCCGAAATCAATATCTTTGTCGGGTGGCATGCCAGGAAGATCAGCTGGAAATACATTTGGGAAGTCCCTCACTACTGGAACTGACTCAACTGTAGGAGTATCAATACTAACATCTCTCACATACGCTAAATACGTGTCACACCCATTCTCAACCATTCGTTGAGCCTTAAGAAACGAAATAACTCTGCGGGGAGTATACTCTAAGGTACCCCTCCACTCTAATCGCGGTAATCCTGGCATAGCCAGCGTCACGGTCTTAGCATGACAATCAAGAATAGCATAATAGGGTGACAACCAGCCCATGCCAAGATAACATCAAACTCTACCATGCTGAGTAATAATAAATTGGCTCTAGTCTCAAAAGCACTAAGAGCAATCAAACACGACCGATACACGTGGTCCAAAACAAGAGAATCTCCCATAGGAGTAGACACATAAAAAGGGGAACTAAAAGAATCCCGAGATACGCCCAAATACGGGGCAAAATAAGAGGACACATAGGAATATGTAGAGCCTAGGTCAAATAATACCGACGCATCTCTATGACAAAGCGGAACAATACCTGTAATGAAAAAGTCGGAAGCAACTGCCTCTGTACGAGTCGGAAGAGAATAATACTTGGCATGGTCTCCCCCTCTAGGGCAACCTCGACCTCCCGACCTCCACCTCGAGCTGCGGATGAGCAGATGGGGCGGTGGATGGTGATGGAATCATTGCCTGAGGACCCGGTGGAGCACGTGGTGGATGAGAAGTATGTGGAGGTGCACCCCTCCTAAGTCTGGGGAAATCCCTCACCTTATGGAGAGTGTCGCCACACTCAAAACAACCATTCGGAGGGCGCGACTGTTGTGACTAACTCTGCCAGGTCTGCTGGACTGGCTGCTAAAAGCACCCCGAGCAGGAGGCGCACTAGATACTGGTGGTGCATAATAAGGATCTTGTGGCCCGGAAAGAGCTGGAACACCACTGGCGGCGGGAAGAGCTGAATGAACGGGACGACTCACATAACCCCTACCATGGCGAGCTGCTGGGGCACGAGCTCCAGAATAAGAACCAGTCTCTCGAGACCTCTTGGCCTTTCTCTCCTCTCTGTCCCAGGCAAGCATGCCCTCCAATCTCCTGGAAATACTCACAACCTGCTGATAAGAGATATCCATCTCCAACTCCCTAGCCATACTGAATCGGATGTTGGGGTGGAGTCTCTCAATAAAGCGACGAACCCTCTCCCGAACTGTGGCAACCAAGGCCGGTACATGTCGGGCCAAATCACTTAAACGGATTGCATATTGTGACACAGTCATAGAACCCTGGCGCAACTGCTCAAACTCCACGCGCCATGCATCCCTAAGGCTCTAAGGGACATACTCTCTAAAAAACATATCCGAGAATTTAGTCCACGTAAGTGAGGCTGCCTCATCTAGACTACACAATTCATAAGCACGCCATCACTGATAATCTGCTTCTCTAAGCTAGAGAATTTTAGAATTGATGCCAATAACCCGCACGACAGGGAATCAAAAGAAGTATGATTGTTCCTAACAGTTCCATAGTCTCCCGAAGATAAGTACAGACGTCTCTGTACCGATACGCGAGACTCTAATAAACCGGCTTGTGACTCATGACACCTATGAACCTAGGGCTCTGATACCAACTTGTCACGGTCCAAAATCTCCCTCAGTGAATCTTCGTGAAGGCATCTAGTCTCTACGACTAGGTAAGCCTATCACTTTGCGAAAATGAATGAAAAACATGAAAAAGTAACAACTAATAGCAACAGATATTTTAAATAAGCAATTGGGATGCTTCTTGACATATACAATAATCAACTCTCGAAATATACATAAAACTCCCAAGACCCGGAACACCGTAAGTCACAAGCTTCTACGAAGTTCTAGTTGTTCTATACATCAGTGTCTATAGAAATAAGAGAAGAACGAACATAGGTGATAGAGGGGGACTCTGAGGATCTGCGGGCGCGGGGAGATGTACCTTGAAGTCTCTGAAAGCAGCAGCCACTGCAACTAAGGATGAGGCTGGTAGGAGGAACATGGATCTGCACACGAAAAACATGTGCAGGAAAGGGCGCGAGTACACCACAATAGCACCCAGTAAGTGCCAAGCCTAACTTCAGTCGAGTTGTGACGAGGCCAAGTCAGGTCCCAACTGGTATATATATAATAAAAACAAGGCAGAGTAAAATATCGCAGTAAAATAAAGACCGAAAGTTTACAAGAATGAAATCATAGAAAGGTAACAACTCAGTACACACCAATAACAACAGGGGATCTCTCGAGATACCATCTCGTAGTCTCAAACGTAAATGTGAAGGGTGATCTCCTAGAATACCATTCCGTAGTCCCAAAGTAAATATGCAAGACGGAGGGATCTCTTGGAATACCATTGTGTAGTTCCAAAGTAAATATGCAAGACAGGGGGGTCTCCCGGAATACCGTTCCGTAGTCCCAAAGTAAATATGCAGGGGGATCTCCCAGAAATACCGTTCCATAGTCCCAAGGGTAAATGCGCAACTCAAACAATAGAATTGAACAGCTACAACATGAAATCCTACAATTTAGACTAAGTACAAGTCAAGGAAAAATAGGAATTTCACTAAGCATGCTGCACGGAGTTTAGATAAGCAATTAAGGCAAGTAGACATGCTAATCAAACCTAACAGGATACTACACATGCTAATATGACTCAAATAAGAAGGAAACAGATTATTACTTAACAAAAATCGGGGGTTTTACAGCAACTAGCCCGTGTACGTACTCGTCACCTCACGTACACAACACACATAACAAAATAGTACAAAATCCTAAGGGAAGTTTCACCCACACAAGGTTAGACAAGCTACTTAACTCGAACCAAGCTCAATAAATCCATAATAATGCTCTTTCCACGAAAATCCGACTCTGAATGGCCCAAATCTATCCAAATTCAATTACATATCATAAATATAACTACAAGGAACTAATCTAGCTAATGAAATCAAAGCTAAAGCAAGAAATTGGAAAATCACCCTAAAAAGTCTCCTCGAGCCCACATCTCGGAATCGGGTAAAAATCACAAAATATGAACACCCATTCACTCACGAGTTCACTCGTACAAAAATCATCCAAATACGATGTCGAAATCCAAATCAAAGACCAAAATCTTAGTTGAAGAACTTCTACAATTTTCCCCCAAATTTCTTAATTAGATGATGAAATCAACCATAGATTAGTGGAATATAACCATAACGGAGTTAAGAATCATTACCCGCAATCTTCCTCTGAAAATCCCTCGAAATTTTGCCTTAATACGAGCTCTCTAGGTCAAAGATGGAGAATGAAATCAAACCCTCGCACTTAGCCTTATTTCTGCCAGTGATCTTGCTTCTGCGAGGGGTCCACCGCATCTGTGGTCCGCACCTGCCGAAGGACCATCGCAGGTGCGGATATCACTTAAGTCCACAAAAGATGCTTCTGCGATCAAGGAGTCGCACCTGCGTGTGCGCACCTACAGATCCATGTCCGCTTATGCGGTTCTTCACCGCTCCTGCGATCACTCTACCGCATCTGCGGGCATCGCAGATGCGGAATGCACCTTGCACCTGCAACCTCTGGCACTCCTACACTTTTCCGCTTTTGTGCTTGATCCTCCGCGCATGTGATCCCGCACATGCGGTCTCCCCACTGCAGGTGCGAAAACACCAGATACCTGAAGACTTCAGCAACAACACAAATCTATTTTTTGATCCGTTAAGCACCCGAAACTCACCAGAGGACCTCGGGACCTCAACCAAACATACCTAACAATCCTAAAACACCATACAAACTTAGTCGAGTCCTTAAACCACCTCAAACAACGCTAAAATCACGAATCATCCTTCGATTCAAACTTAAAGAACTCGAAACTTCCAAATTCAGCAACCGATGCCGAAACCTATCAAATCATGTCCGATTGACCCCAAATTTTTCACACAATTCATATTCGACCCTAAGGACTTACTCCAACTTCCGGAATCAAAATCGACCCCGATATAAAAAATTCCACTACTGGTCAAAAACTCCAAAACATCAGCTTTTGCCATTTCAAGCCTAAATGAGATACAGACCTCCAAAACACAATCCGGACACGCCTCTAAGTCCAAAATAACCCAACGGAGCTAACAAAATCGATAGTATTCCATCCCAGATTCGTCTTCATACAGTTTGAATTATGGTCCAAATCCTAAGACTTAAGCCTCCGTTTAGGGACTAAGTGTCCCAAGACACTCCAAAAACCAAAATGAAACCTCCCGGAAAGTCACATAGCAGAAATAGATACGGGGAAAATAATTAATGGGGGATCGGGGCTATAACTTTCAAAACAACCGGCCGGGTCGTTACAATATCAGATTTGTAAATTCTAAGTCTTAGAAGCTCATGATTTGTACTATCAGTTATTGGGTTAACTTGTAAATGTCCAGATAATTCTTCACTATTTTCCTATAATTTCATTTGGATTGTATTGACTGTTAGCTGGCTTACCTAGCAGGTCGAGCTAGGTGCCATCACGACTAGTGATTTTTGTGTCGTGATAGAACCAACAGATGAACATGACCAAAATCCATTGCAAATTGGATTTGTTTCATGAATGAAGGTGTTATAATTTGCGTATCATATAGAAGTATGAATAAATAGCAAACAAATTCTTGAAAATGGCGGAGTGATTGCAAAATGTGTTAGATATTATAAGGTTGTAGCCACAACTGATGCCAATCATTCCATCTGTTGTTATTATATACTATTGCTTCATTAATTTTAGTCAATAATCTGATATGCGATAGAAAGTCGAGACGTATTAGTCTACGACATAAGGAAGTTCGGATTGAACTGTCATGACAATGAAACAAGTGTTGAGATATTTGAAATATACTCAAAATTATGCTTTGCACCACAATAAGTATCCCACAGTAATAGAGGAATACAGTGATGCAAATTAGATCACCGGTTCGTGTGTTTTAAATCCATAAGTGGATATATTTTCACAGACGGTGGAGGAGCGGCGTCTTGGAAATTATCCAAATAAATCGGTATTGCCCGCTCATAATGGAGACTGATTTTATAGCCTTAGACAAGGCCGGTGAAGAAACAGAATGACTCCGAAATTTCCTAAAGATATTTCATTTTGGACCAAATCATCTGCACTAATAAGTATATATTGAGATAGTCAAACAGCAATAAGAAGGGCTAGAAGCGTTATGTATAAGTGAAAATATCATCATATACGACGAAGATGTATAGTTGTTAGACAATTAATCTCTAGGGGAATTATCACAATTGACTATGTGAAGTTAAGTGATAATGTGTCGGATCCACTTACAAAAGGCCTAACTAGAGAGGTAGTTGAGAGATCATCAAAGGGAATGAGACTATGGCTGAGGACAAGTCACGGTGACGGTAACTCTACCTAGAAGATTGGAGATCCCAAGATCTAGGTTCAAGGAGATGAAACAAGTCATTAGTGACGGTTCAACATTATCAAGTAAAATCTTCGCCCATACTCGTGATGAGACATTGTTTAATACCAAGGATAAAGCATTAAGGCTTTTTAATGATTTATAAGTTTGATACAGAGTATATCAAATAGTGTATCTATGGGATTACACATTTAGGAATCACCTATGTAAGTGTGAAGTGTAAGCCTCTTTAAGGAGAATTAAGTAAGCCCAGTTCTCTATGGACTTATAAACCAGGCGGTGTTCATGACTGGAA
Organism: Nicotiana knightiana; assembly: GCA_005239525.1. Classification (NCBI taxonomy): domain Eukaryota; kingdom Viridiplantae; phylum Streptophyta; class Magnoliopsida; order Solanales; family Solanaceae; genus Nicotiana; species Nicotiana knightiana. The sequence goes on from ML436448.1 coordinate 302,554, forward strand.
TAAACACAACAATGAGAATCAAAGACGGTTAAGGGTTGATTGTGTGACTTATGGTTGTCTAAGTATACACTAAAGCTCGACGGTTCAAAGATATCAAATCTACCGATTGACCGAGTATATCTGACATAAGTTCACTACGAAAAGTTCAAAGGGAAACCTACTTATCCAGTTGCGATTAATCCTTACTTGCGAATCACACAACTTTTTATGCATGTTTTAATCATATAGCCATTCCCCATTCATGTGGGATATTGTTGCATTTTTATTAAGGGGTGTGAATGAGAAATGGAAGAGGCACCTCTTGGATTGCACCTCTTCATCTCACCCTTTCATTATCTATAAATTTAGAGGCTTGGCCTCATTTTTCATACATGAAAAATCTGAAATTTCTCTTCTATTTTCTATATTGTTGCATTATTTTTTCAAATAAATAAAGTGTGAAGTGTGATTTGCCTCGTTTGTTGAGTTCGCTGAAGTTCTGTAATTTCGATTGCCAGTATTACAGAATAGTTTTCCGTTCTATCCTGGGAGGAAGTAATCTATAACCTTGGGCAACAGTGAGGGGATTAAATTCCTTAAGGACACATGTTGGTTGAATTCCCAGTGCACACGCAAGTGTACGTGGTTGACAAGTAATATAGGATTTTAAGTCCAGATATCGTACCCACAGAGACTTGTGTAAACTACTTGCTAAATCACTCTAATCGTTATTTAACCGAGCCAATATAAAATCAATGATGTACTATTTTCTACTAAAATTCTATGAAATAACTAATTATCAAGTGACAAGAACTATTGTGATGTATTCAGTAGAGACAAATATTCCAGGGTTGTGATCTATTCACCACTCGTATTGCATTCTAATTAACTCTCCCTTTCATATAATTTACTCATGGTTGCTAATTAATCGATAAACGCTCTCATAGCCTTCTCCCGAAGCACTACTCGCCTATTCTCAATAGATTAACGCCTATATTCCTATGAGATTAATCTATTAGAACGCATTAAGATTACGGTGTTTAATTAAGCATGGTGACTAGGTATATTCCTATCCTAACCACAAATCCGCTCCCCTGAAGGGTTAAGATCATGCTCTCTTCAATTCTCCTCTAATCTATATACGGCTTTCCCAAGCATAACATAGATAGTATATAAAACCTAACTGCTGGCCAAACAATTAAGCAATTAAACACAGAATTGAAGAAACAACCATATATTGAGTAAACTATATTCAAGGTTAAATTAATGTCGAATAGCAATATCCATGGCTAAACCACAACCCCAGAACAATGGGTGTTTAGCCACTCATGCTATGATCAAACAATTGCATAAGTGTGCATGAACTGAAAATACTTGAATAAAAATGAAGAAAACTGATAATCCTTGCTCCTTCAATGATCTCGTGTGTGTATTTTGCTCCCAAACTCGTCTCCCCCCTTCATGATGTGTTCTTGGGTCTATTTATATGGTTGGGATAAACCCTAACCGTGTAGGAGACTCCTATCTCCACTTGGAAACACTTGAAAACGTTTAAAACTCGGACTTTACCGAAATAGGCACCCTGGCGTTAGGGGTCTAACGCCTGGCTAACACCAGGCTTGTCCCGGATCGCTCCTTTTCGACTCTTGCACGTATTTTCCGACGTTTATGCTCTCATTTAGCTCGGCTTCCATTTCCAATTCACCTACACATTAAATAAACTCAATTAGGCACGTACGACGTATATTTTTATCATTAAAGCACATAAAATGCAAGGTATATAATGCTTAAAATCATGAATTCTAGCCACGCATCAACACACAAGCAACTTGTGGGCTCGAAATTATTTTTTGTTTTGTTTATAGAACTAATGTTTGTTTCTTCTCTGATTTTCTGGTTTCGAACTCAATAATAATAACAATATGTTTAGAATTTTTTCCGAGATTAACTGAGACCGGTGAACCCTCTATTCCAAACATAGGTCCGTCTCTGTTAAGCTAGTGCATTCGCCTTTAATGCGTAGTTAATTTGGTTGATACTTCCAAAATAATGACCTTTTGACAATTGTTGTGTAATTAGATATATACTTTTTACAATTATGTTAAGTTGCTATGTTAAGTATTAACTATATGAAAAAACATCTCGGTAGTATCATGTGAGGCAATCAAATGTTTGTATTCTCTTGTAGGCAAATTTTCCCTTTACCTACTTACCCCAATTCTTTCTTTTAAATGTCAAATTCATATCCCAACACTGGCTAATTTATATTCCTTTGATCAAATAATTTGAGGTCTTACAACTGGTCATTTCTCAGTAAAGTCACTATACAATGCATTAAATACACTAACACACCCTATTCCTATTCTTGGTTTTAGAAACTAAGCCTACCTCCAAAAATTATATTTTGCCTGTGTTAATTTCCCACCAAAGGCTACCCACCGCCATTCACCTATATAACATCCACATCACACATTCAAACATCTCTACACTCTGCCTCCAAGGTGCGGAAACAATTACCCACCTCCTGTTCTAATGCCCAAATACTTTTCGTTTGTGGATTCAATTGGGACTCGCGAATATTCTAAACACTACGAATCTTACCAACATATAACCTATTCAAATCATTCACAATTTACTTACCACCAAGAACCATTTGCCCTTAATCTTACCACCGCGATTATTAATTCCATATGCAATATGGCATATCTGGAACCTTTGTAATCGCTTCATTTTCCAACATCAACTACCTACCCAAAACATTCAGCAATTGGTTTCACAAGCAGCTGAATATCACAACATCATTCAAAAACAATCGCAAAAACCAACAACAACACCTGTGTATGTAAAGTGGCACCCTCCTCCCATGGCCATCATTAAGTTAAACACAGATGGATCCACTAAAGGCCATCAACCATTAAATGGCATAGGCAGCGTATTCAGAAATGATATGGCCCATTGGTTACTTGGATTCATGGGCACAAGACCCACGGAAAACTCTACATATATGGAATTATGTGTCTTATTACACGGATTACAATTAGCATGGCACCACCGCTTTACTCCATTAGAAATTAACGTGAATTCTACAGAGGTAATCTCGATGCTATTTCATCACAATTTACATTACTCATCAATTTTACTGGAATGTAGGTACTTGCTCCGGCAACTGGGTAAGCCAAGCAGAACCCCGTTGCAGATACTTTTGCACAATATGGAGCGTCCTCAATCACAATGGAATAGACACTTCTTCTACCTCAACCACCCACATTTTGACTCAGGCAACTTCTGGACGATCAAAGAGGTAGCACTCATCAAAGAAATGTCACAATGACCGCCTCAACAAGCAACATGTCCTTTCACTTGCATGCACATGACAGTGGCGACAGTATTGTAGATCAACCTAGCTATCACTATAATGATCCAGTTTTTGTTTTTCTTTTTGTAACAATCTGTAAAATGTACGCTATGCTTTTTGTACTGGCTCTGATTTTTTTAAATAAATATAAGATCGTCTGTTGACCAAAAAAAATCCTTTCTTGGTTACTACTTGTTCTATTTTCTATTTTACAAATAATGCAATGTATTTAAGCTTTTATTTTCAGTGCTGAAAAGGAAATGTTATATGATATAACTTCAATAGACTCACGTACAATAACGCTGGCGACATGTATGTAGAGCAATCAATATCATGATAACACCATTATTAGATCTTTAAGCCAATAATTAAAAGCCATATCACCAAAAAAAAAAAATCTTCATTTTAATTTATATCATACTCTTTTCAACGTAGAACTAAGTATGTCTGAAATTAGTTTATTTTTATACAATTTAAAAAAATAAATTATTAAGCTATTCATATTTTAACTTCAATATGATGTTTGCTCTATTTTCACCTAAACTTATATATTATTCGCCATTATTGCAAATATAAATATATATATATATATATATATATATATATATATATATATATATAATGTGCTTACATTTTTAAATTTTGTGTCTTATCGAACATCATCATATATAAATAAAATAAATAAGTAATTATACTTGCACTGTCCAACACCGTTATTCAATTTAAAATTGTTCAACATGTTATATGCTTTGGGATCATCTTTAGGATGACCAAATCAAATAGAATCAAACAAAGCACTGGTGTGTAAGCCAAAATATTGTGACGCCAATGATGGAGGGCGGGGCGATCGAGTAGAACTGACAAACATCTAGGTTATGTTGGCCAATTTTTGGAGAAGAGGTGTACATGTCACTTTAAGCGAATCTCACATTGGAATGAGGGATGAAAGTACAATACAAATTCACATGATAAGCACGTATCTGGAGCTAGGTATAGCATTGCCTGAAAGAAAAATTTATACAAGTCTAGGCCCAAAACAGATAATATGTGTCATGGACTTGAGTCGTGACAAATACTCCATTAATTATTGAATGCATGTGTTATTTTTATGTCAGTCAGCATTATCCATGCAACAGCTTCACGAAGTGGAATGACATACTCTTTACTATATATAATAGGAAAAATTTAGTAATGTGTGTAATGCTTAGAAAAATCCCATCTCGGTCTTTTATGTGTAAGCAAGCACCACATGTAATATTCTAATTTAGTCCATCAAGAGTCAAGTGAGCAACAATATTTTTTTAGTAAAATCTTACTCGCATTCGATATTTATATTAAATAATATAAATTTATCATGAATACTTAATAATTTTATATGAAAAAATATGCATCAATCTATCTCTGATTAAATATACATTTTATCTGATGACATGGTATTTATTCACTGAATTAATTGATACAAACATTGAGTATGAATAAAAGAAATTCCCTATTTTATCTCTTGAGATAAGTAAGAATGTTTATTTCTTTCAGGAAAAAACGAAAGCTTACAAGCAAAAACACGAAAAATTAATGACCAAAAAAGGAAAAAGGGTGAATGGTGATTGGCTTCATTTTGATAAGGTTAGGCCTGCAGTTTTCCACAAAAAAAATAGTTGGTAAAAAGTTTTAGGCTAATCCAATCCTTTTTTTCATTTCTTTTTCAATAATAATAAAACAAAGGGTGAAAATTCAGAGACCTAATATTTTTTTTAGAAAAAAATGGTAAAAACTATACGGAATAAAATGACTCTGATTTAAAAAGAAAATACTTAAGGTATGTAGCTTTTTTTCACTCATAGATAGAGCAAGATCAAAAAAAGAAATTAAATAGAAACGTGTGACATGAAAATTAGTAGGCAATAATTGTATATTCACAAAGATACAATGATTTTGGACAAGCCAAAGGAAAATTAGATGAGGTGGGTAGATTTCCATATTGTTCATAATTAATTCTATTTACCTTTGCCTTAAAGAGTCTACCAGAATATGCTTTAAAGTGATTTTCATTGAGCCAGACACTATAAATGTTTTATTTCCATCTTTCTTGCTTTTACTATTTTTTAAACTATCACAAAAGTTTATATGTACTTCCTTCCGACCAAAATAAGTTATTTTTTTGTCTTTTTTTGTGGTCTAAAATAAGTTATTTTTCCAGATTTCGATAATGAATTAATTATTTTTTTCCTACATTGCTCTTGGAATAAATAGTGTTGGAGTATGTGTTAGGAGTGTTTATGTGGGATAGTAAAGGTTAATATGGTCAATTTCATTGCTAATTAATGTTAAAAAGTGAATTTCTTAATATGTGTGAAAACAACCAAAAAATTACTTATTTTGGACCGAATGAAGTAGTATCTTATAGCTTATTTGGCCAAGCTCCAAGGCCAAAAGCACAAAAAAAATATTCTTTTCAAAGTTAAAGTGTTTGGTCAAACTCTTAGAAGAAAAAAAAACTCTTGAGTAAAAGCAGAAAAAGTAGTTTATCCTAAAAATATTTTTTGAAAACACTTTTGAGGCAAATACACTTAGAAGCATTTTTTAAAAGTTTGGTCAAGCATTAATTGCTGCTTAGAAGTGTTTTTTAAATTAATTAGCCAAACACAAATTGCTTCTCATCAAAAGTACTTCTGAAAAAAGTATTTCTCGAAATAAAGCTGATTTTAGAAGTTTGGACCAAACATACTATTATACTTCCCTTATTTTAATTTATGTGATAATTTTTAAATTGAACATGAAGTTTAAGTAAGAAATAAAGATTTTTGAAAACTATGGTCTTAACATGCTAACGTAAAATTTCTATGGTTGCAAAACATCTCATTGATGATAAAATAAGAAGTTCAAAATATAGAAATGTTTCACTTTTCCTTTATTAAAATTTACTTACAAGGAAATAATGTAACATAAAAGGGAGTGGCTTGCTTTTTTCCTCTTTAGACATTACAATAACAACATCAATTCAGTAATAATTTCAATAGTGGGGTTTGGAGAGGGTAAAGTATACGTAGAACTTATCCCTACCCCAGAGGGGTAGAGAGGCTATTTTCGGGAGACCCTCGGCTCAGAGACAAAAGATCTGTAACAACAACAGAAACCAGACAAATAACATCAGCAGTGTAAGAGACAACAAATAAGTGGAAGGACAATAGTTATGCTAATTATAAAATTGAAAATAAAAATAGTGTGGTGAACAAAAACCGCTAGCAGTCCTAGACTAAACACTATCAGACTAGCTGGAACAACGAGGAAAAATGCTCAACTACACCTTAACCCACAATCCTAATACTCGACCTCCACACCTCCATATTTAGGGCCATATGAAATATGAAGTTGCACTATGTCCTGCCTGATCACCTCGCCCCAATACTTTTTAGGCCACCTTCCACCTCTTCTCGTGCTTGTTAAAGCCAACCGTTCACACCTCCTAACCGGGGCATCTAGGCTCCTCTTGCGTACGTGCCCGAACCATCTAAGCCTCGCTTCCCGCATCTTGTCGTCCATGGGAGCCACGCCCACCCTCTCCCGAATATCTTCATTCCTAATCTTATCCAGCCTAGTGTGCCTGCACATCCATCTCAACATCCTCATTTCGGCTACTTTCATCTTATGGATATGAGAATTCTTGATTGGTCAATACTCAACCCCATACAACATGGCCGGTCTAACCACCGCTCTATAGAACTTACCTTTAAGTTTCAGTGGCACATTCTTGTCACATAGGACTCCAGACGCTAACCTCCATTTCATCCACCCCACCCTGATACGGTGCGTAACATCCCCGTCGATCTCCCATCTCCTTGGATAATTGACCCTAGGTACTTGAAACTTTCTCTCTTAGGGATAACTTGCGAGTCAAGCGTCACCTCCACGTCCGCTTCCCCCGACACATCACTGAACTTACACTCCAAATCTTCTGTCTTGGTCCTACTCAACTTGAAACCTTTAGACTCCAGGGCTTGCCTCCATACTTCCAGTCTCCCATTGATGCCGCCTCTCGTCTCATCAATCAGAACTATATCATCAGCGAACAACATACACCATGGAACCTCCCCTTGAATATGGTGTGTCAGTGTGTCCATCACTATGGCAAATAAGAACGAGCTGAGCGCAGATCCTTGGCGTAACCCCCTAACCACCGGAAAAGGCTCTGAGTCACCTCCCACAGTCCTAACCCGATTCTTAGCTCTATCATACAAATCCTTTATCGCCCTAATATAAGCAACCGACACACCTTTCACCTCCAAGCATCTCCAAAGAACGTCCCTAGGGACATTGTCATACGCCTTCTCTAGATTAATAAATACCATGTGCAGATCTCTCTTCCTATATTTGTACCGTTCCACCAACCTCCTGATAAGGTGTATAACTTTCGTAGTAGAACCACCCGGCATGAACCCGAATTGATTTTGGGATATATACACCGCCCTCTTTACCCTCCCTTTCACCACCCTCTCCCAAACTTTTATGGTATGACTTAGTAACTTAATACCCCTATAGTTGTTACAATTATGGATATCCCTTTTGTTCTTGTACAGCGGGATCATCTTACTCCACCTCCACTCATATGGCATCCTCTTCATCCTGAAAATAATATTAAACAACTCAGTCAGCCACTCCAAGACTACTCTACCCACATACCTCCAAAATTCTACTGGAATCTCGTCTGGTCTAGTCGCTTTGCCCCAGCTCATCTTACGCATTGATCCCACGACCTCCTCCACCTCAAAATACGCCCACAGTACCTAAAGTTTTGATGACTTTCAGAGTATCCCAATTCCCCTAACACGATGTTTCCGTCTCCCTTTTTATTCAGAAGTCTATAAATGTACGACTGCCATCTCTGTTTAATCTGGGCCTCTTCCATCAAAACACGACCTTCCTCGTCTTTGATGCACCTCACTTGACCCAGATCACGAGCCTTTATCTCTCTCGCTTTGGTCAGCCGAAATAACTTCTTGTCCTCACCTTTACCCCCCAATTCCTCATATAGCGGCCCAAACACATTAGCCTCCATGACCGCTACTTTCGCCTCCCTCCTAGCTTCATTATATCTTTCTCTGTTCGCTCTCCTCTGCTCCTCGATGGTGCTCTCCACTAACTTAATGTAAGCCTCTTTCTTTTCCTCCACTTTACTATGGACCACATCATTCCACCACCAGTAACCTCGATGCCCGCCTGAGTTTTCCTTCAAGACCCCTAACACCTCTCTCGCTGCCTCCCTTATATAGTTTGTCGTCACCGACCACTTGACTCTAGCATCCCCACCACTCTTCCAAGCTCACATAGCCTCCACCTCCCCTCCAACTCGAGTGCAGTATCCTTAGTCAAGGCTCCCCACCTGATCCTCGGTTGACCCCATACAAACCTTTTTTCCTCTTTATCAAGATACCAACGTCCATCACTAAGAGTCTATGCTATGTCGCGAGGTTATCACTCGGGATCACCTTAAAATCCTCGCACAACCCCTTATCACACCTCCTGAGGAGAAGATAATCAATCTGAGTCTTGGCCACCATACTACGGAAAGTAATCAAATGCTCCTCCCTCTTCGGAAAAATAGAGTTCACGATCACCAACTCAAAAGCTCTAGTGAAATCCAACAGTGAAGTGCATCATTCGTTCCTAACCCCAAAGTCGAAGTCGTCGTGCACCTCACCATAGCCACTAGCAGACGACCCAATATGCCCATTGAAATCCCCTCCTATAAATAACTTCTCTGTAGGTAGAGTATCCCGCACCACCTCATCTAACGCCTCCCAAAAGAGTCTTTTAACCTCCTCGTCCAAGCCCACTTGCGGCGCGTAGACGGTAATGACATTCATAGATCTCCCCTCCAACTACTAACTTAATCGCCGTCAATCTGTCACTCACTCACCTAACCTCTACCACTGACTTTCTAAGCTCCCTATCCACCAAAATACCCACTCCGTTCTTGCCCTTCACGCCTCCGTAGTACCACAACTTATACCCGTTGGCATTCCTCGCCTTCGATCTTACCCACCTAGTCTCTTGAACACAAGCTATATTGACCTTCCTTTTTCGGAGAATCTTCGCCAGCTCTATAGACTTACCCGTCAATGTCCTTATATTCCACGACCCAATTCTCAACCTATTGGCACCCTTGTTCCCCTTACCCCGTCTAGGGCCCGTCCCACCCCTTGACCCTTGAACTAACCCCCACCCTGCCACCCGCCCTCCCCGAGGACATGACCCTTACATTGCCATTACAAACCACATTAGTTATACCTACGGAAGTCTATGAAAAAAATGGGATATAGGACCACTACTAAATTGACTAGGCTAATTACGTGCTACTACAACACAAATCAACTAACCCAGGAGAGAGAGAAAAACAGGAGGCAGTAGGTACCAATTCCCGCAAATATAACCTGGACTTTCGACTTGGTATACTCCCGATGCTGTGAAAATCGATGATCTGCCCTTGTTCCTGCCAACCGACCTGCTTTGTTGCTTTTCCGCGTGTGCCTCCCTCCCTTCACCAAACAGTCACAAAAATGGTACCTGCAGCACTCACAATGCACCACGGAACCAATAAAAATAGATAATGGTAGGGTTGTCACCTTCACCACATGTGGTACACGGATCTGATGGTAGCCCAATTGAACTCGTCGGGCCAGGTTGATGTCGCCGGAGAACAACGAAGGAGTAGAGAAAAAGCGGGCAGAGAAAAGTATAAAGAATAGAAGACAGAAGGTACGACGCCGGCGTGGGTGGTCATTATCTGGTCGTCGTTCGTCGGAAATCTGTTGTTAAGTTGAGAAGGGGGGAGAAGAGGAAATGGGAAGAAAGATGAGGGGGTGGAGAGTGAGAATAGAGGGAGAAGGGAGAGAGGGGGTGTGGGACGTAGGGTGGAGGGTAGGGGGCTTACCTGGATTGCCCGTCACGCCGGAACCGGCGCTAGATGTAACGGTCGAAAATAGTGTCGAAGAGAGAGAAAGCAGTGTAGGCTCGTAAGAGAGAGAAAGCAGGATCTGGCTTAATAATTTCTGCTTTAGACATTCAATATATGAAATCCACTAATAACTAATTTGGACTCGTCATGTTGGTAAACCTATTAAGGCCTTATTTGTTTGCACTTAATGGATGTCTGAATGTTTTTTAGAATTGATTCTTAATCATTCATATCTTACCCATAAAGTTCGTTTATTTTTTTAAATTTTACAACCACTTAATTTATCTGAGCATATCTTAATGATGAAGATCTATAACAGACTTAATATCATTAAGATATTATACATCAAGAATTTATGTAAAAATGATATTTCACTATTACTCCCAGTGGCGGACGCAAGTGGTGGCAAGCGGGTTCAACTGAACCCGCTTCACCAAAAAATGATACTATGTATATGTAAAAATTATGATTAAAGCAATATAAATTTTGTATAAATATTTTATTTGAACCCACTGAACAACTACTATTTTACGACTAAAGTTATGTACTTCTATGATTGAACATGCTTGTACAAAATTCTGGATCCGCCACTGACTCACATACTTTCACCACTGCTATCGATGTCCCACACCATTATAGACTATCACTATCCACTATCCACCAACCATTACCACAATCCTCAGCCACAATCACTATCGCTGTCAAGCATGAATGTAAGTTATCACTATCGCTAGCCATTATTTACAATCATCACCATCAGCTACCATTATCGCAACAATCACCAGTCACCACTATAAACTACCACTATATATCACCCATCATCAGTCACCACCACTATCAATCATCACCGTTAACTACTACTGTCGTCCACCATCTACTGCTCATAATCACCGCTATCAACCAACACCGTCACCAACCACTACCCAGTCGGCGCACTAACACCACTATTAGCCATCATCAATATTAACTACCATAATTTTTAAAAATTATTTTATTAATATAATATTAGATTAATTAGTACTATTTGATTTGAATTTATACTTATTAATTTTTAAATAAAGACGAGTTTTACATATTCAAATGTAGAGCAAACAAGCAGTCTTAATTATTTAGTATTCAAATCTTAATACAATATCTTAATATTCATACGTGTATTCAGATTCAGACGTTTTAATTTTAATATACATATTAATATTCATGTGTGTATTCAGATTCACACGTCTTAATTTTAATAAAAACAAATAAGGCTCCACTAAGGGGAATAAGTGAACCCTAAATTCCCACTAAGTCATTTTAAGATTTGAATTTTATGAGTTTAAATTTAGAATTTTATCACATTTCGTGTAATTTACTTACTTCAAAATTAATTATTTATATTTATTAAGTGAGTTCTTTTAAATATATATACAAGGTTAATGTCACTGGATTGAAATGTACCCATAGTTTATTTTGCCAGATACAACTCTATCTATCAAGTGATTGTCCATTTTGATAACTTCCTGCCTTAAAAATACAAATAAATAAAAATGGACAAAATACAAAATTGGTTGATCGGCTAAAACTAATTGTATTTTTAGCCAAAAAGTATATAAAATATATATATAAAAAATATACTTTTATCAGCTATTATTTTTGAAAATCGTTATATATATTTATTAGCTATTATTTTTTAAAATCGTTATATATATATATAGAAGATTAACAACTTGTTTGGATGGTCATTATCTATTATTGTATTGAATCGTATTGTTACTTTAAATACGATGTTTATTTTAGCTGTTACTTAAATTTTATCATATCGTTAAATTCGTCGTTACGTAACAACGAAATGTTTCACTTTATGTAACGACCGATTTGGTGTGGTTGCGTCGTTATCTTGTATTTTTCTCTCATCTCACCCTTCACTATTATTAAATAATTTTATTTTATCATTCACCCTATATTTTTATATAATAAATTCACCTCTTATCATAATTTTTACATCTTATAAATTTATTGGTGCATGATGTCATAAAACAAAAACAAACTATACAATACGAGATAATATAATATAATATATTATGAAACGAGTTATAACAACCATCCAAACAAGCTGTCAAAAAAAAAAGGAGCGTTCAAAGAAAGGCCGCTTTAAATCAACGGTATCTTTCATTCTACTCAAAGGCCAAACCCCATCCCCTCTATAAAGTTTTCCGTACACCCATTGGCCATAATACCAATAAATTTCCTACAGTCAGGCATTTTATTTTACGTTTGAATAAAAACTACTTAGATTTTTAACTTGCCTTTTTCTTACTCTATATAAACTATAGTACACTTTATATATACACCAAAATGTCCTTTCCTTTTTCTCCCCCATAATAATTATCATCTTTCTCAGTGCCCATTTGGCCATTTCTTCTGCAACTTCTTATTACATATACTAATTCTATACAACACAGAGATATTTTGTATATATGGAATATTATTCGTATAGTATATGAACAGAGTTGAAGTGGAATTGAATTAAAGGTCAGTTGTTGATTTTTTTTTTTTTTCCCGATTAATTTGTGAATATTTCAATATTCATGATTCTTTTTGTTCTTTTTTGGTTTTGTTTTGTATTCCATGTTTGTGGTGTTTTTTTTTTTTTTTTTTTTTTTTTTTTTGGTTTATGCTAAAGTTTGGAATTACTTGTGAAATAGGCAAAACTTGTTGATGGAATAATAGTTTACTGTACTTTTGTATTTGTCTCTGTTTGCAGTTTGTGTGGTCTGCAGTTTATTCTGTTTTATTTTTTTTTTGGATTTTGGCGGGTACAGGGTTTGGGGTTGATGAGTTTGTATTTTTTTATTTATAATTTAAAGTCTTTTTAAAAAAAAAATTATTTGTATTAATTGGTGATAAATGAAGAATTATACTGAAATTTAAATTTAGAACTAGGGATGGGTACTGGGGTGTATGAAATTCAGAACAAGAAAATGATGGGTGTTTTAGGGGTAAATTTCTCTGTACACTTTGATCTCACTTTACAACAACCCAGTGAAATCCCACAAGCGGGGTCTGGAGAGGGTAGCGTGTACGCAAGTCTTACCCCTACCTTGATAGAAGGGTGTGGAGGTTGAGAATTAGGATAGAAGGATAGTAGGTAGTCGAGCGTATCTTTTAGAAATAGTACTGGCACTTTTGATATCACTTTCTGACTATTAAAGTTAAATGGGTATGTTTGCTAGAACTTAAAAAAAATTTAATGGAGAATTCTTTTTTTTTTTTAACCAACTTTTGGTTGGATATGAAATTAGGTGATATTTAGTAATTGTACAAGGTGGTGGATAGGTATGCATATAGTATTCTGGTGATATTTTCGAGTAATAAAGGTTGAAACAATGTCGAAATATTGATGAAACAAGTTATAGGAAGTAAGAGTTAGGATATTCGTGAAGGTAGAAGTCATTTTTCCCATTTTGGTAAAAGATTTATCTCTTTATGAAACGATTTTCTGTCCTTCAAGGTCACGGAATATTGAAAAAATATATCGTCAAGGAAAACACTTTCCGGGAAAATACTTTCCGTAATACGTGTTGAGTTTGTCCCACAGCAGTTGTGGAATAGGAATTTGGTCTCCTTATAGGGTCTTGGTCAATCCTCACCTCATGAGCTAGCTTTTGGGTTTAGTTAGGCCAAAGTGCCCATTTCTTATCAATACCGAACCATAACTACTAAGTAATTGGGCTGGTAAGCCTATGACTTTGAAGGTTAAGATCATTCTGTCGTTTCTCTTTTCATGCTTAAGGTCAAGTTATTTATCAAGATAAGTCATCGTTGGTATGGCTGCAAAATGTTTTACGAAAGTAAAATGCTTCCAGGATCAACTTTTTACCAGTTTAACTGAAGGTTAAATTTTTGTAGATTGGTAAGAATTGAGGGAATGGAGAAGGATAGTATGATTTCAGCAATCGAGCTGGTGGCTGTAGTCTTAGCTATAATTCTATTGAAACAAATATCATCTTTTGTTGATTCCAAAAGGAATTCAGAATGTGTATGGATCATTGGGAGGAGTGTTGATAGGGGAGAAGGCAGTCTTAAATAGAATCTCTGATTCAAGAACATTAGCAAGATTTTGTTCATGTTGGACTTGGTAGTCCTTGTAAAACTCTGGATGATAATATGTGGGGATTTTTCCCGTCTCCAACTTACAGCAGGAAATAATATTCTCACCACAAGCATTTAACTGAATTTCAGACGCTAAGATGCAAAATGATGGAGAATCACTCAAAACTGATAAGTAATGTTTTGGTTGTTAAAAGAAGTCTGAAAAGTTCTTAGTAGATGTTGTATTTCAATATAAAAACAAGTCAAAACAACTACTTAATCTGCATGTTCAGTGAAACAATCATTTAAAATATAAACTAGCATTTAGTATAATTGCAGAATGTCAAAACCTAAATCCTTAACCGAGGTGTATGCTTGCTCTGATTTTTTTCTCTCTGTCTTGAAACTCGAATTAGTTTTTTTAAGAAAGACAAATATGTCCATGGAAAATAATATATCCTTATGATCCTATCCACACTATCATGTATCAGTTGTACCGCTTATGCGATTGTTAAATGTTTGGCACATATGAGAAAAGGAAACACTAACTGTATTTAGGGGCGGATGCACATAGGCCTAAGCGGTGTCACGTAACACCGCTTCGTCGGAAAATTTAACTAAATTCGTTAATGGTAGAGGATATATAAAAAAAATAAGACATAAAAGAACTAAAGTGACACCACTTATCAAATCAAGTTCTCTGTCCAGTGTCCTGCGTCTAGCTCTCCTACTGAAGGTCAGTGTGTTCGATACCATATGCTTGCATGAGTTCACTTTTTTTGAGCATTTTTTGCAACTTATAAAAGAAGAGATGCTTCTGTCTGCACGGGTTCCAATTGCCGACCCCTGCTTCAAAATACAATGAACGAGCCAGTAGACCAGACACAATGGATGTTTAAGTAATAAGAAGAATTATCTATTTCAATTCTCGGTAAACTCCTTTACGATTTGCTATTTTTGAATGTGTTGGCTTGCTGCTATTCTACTTGCCTTTCCATCTCTCTTGTCATCTCCCTTAACTCAATGAGTCACCACCTACCGATTAATAGTGACACTGCTTACGAAGAATCCTGTTTACGTCTACGCCACTCACTGTATTAAGGGTTCCTAATTGACTGCCCTGTAGCTCAACCCATTATGCTGCATAATTTGCTTAGGTGGAAGTTATGATACATATGCATCACTGCACATATTCAACTCTGACTATTCATTGCCAACAGCACTATCAGAACATTGCAGAATAATGTTGACAGATACTTCACATTACATAATATCATTTGTAGATTTTATATTATCTATCAATAGGTCTGAATAGTCTTATCCTTCTTAGCTGAGCCCTTTATTAACTGGCCAGGTAGATAGATTCAATTTAGAGGTGAGAAGAGATTCTTCATTTG
The DNA here is from genome assembly GCA_005239525.1 of Nicotiana knightiana. Lineage (NCBI taxonomy): Eukaryota > Viridiplantae > Streptophyta > Magnoliopsida > Solanales > Solanaceae > Nicotiana > Nicotiana knightiana. Next base: position 318,308 of record ML436448.1, read on the forward strand.
GCAATTTTTTCTGAAAGAGATAATTATGTGTGAGCCGGAATCTGAAGCTGCTCGTGGCGTTCTTAGTTTTCTCGATGTGGACCAACTTTTTAGTTCTAACTATTACGGTGATGGTAGAAAGCATGACGTTGAGATATGTCATGAACAATATGCCAGAGAAAACCACTATCACGCATCATATTGCAATGTTGACAATGATGAGGCTATTGCTCATGTTCTTCAAGAAGATTTGTCAGAGTTGTTCATCGCAGAAGATGCTGAATCTTCACATGCAGATGAGCAGTATTTGCAAGCCTCCACTGGTGTACAACATTGGCATACTCCTCCAAGGGAGTACTATGCCGGTACATTTCTTGTTTTCAGTTTTGTGATTTTTCCTCGAGTTTAAACATTTGCTTTATATATGATTCACAGGGCATGACACTGGCCTAGAAGCTGATGATGTGGGGCCTTCAAGTTCTTGTTCTAGTCCTGGCGACAGATCATACGATGGAGAAGAGTCTACCTACACATTGGAAATACAAGATGAATTTGAGCTTGATGGAGAAGTAGGGAAGAGAATAAACCAGCTGAGTGCTGTTCCTGTAAGTGTAGTGTCTGATAGTATATCGAGATCACTAATTCACTTTGTGTACGAGGACATGTCTGGTGCTCTGCACCTTTCGCCATTTTCTTGGCACTGCTTTAGTTTCTTATAACAATTTGTGTTATTAACCGTGCAGCATGTTCCTAGAATAAACGGAGACATACCTTCAGTCGATGAAGCAACTTCTGATCATCAAAGGCTGCTAGATAGGTATCTCCTGATCCCTCCGACTTAGGTTTTCAAGTAGACAAAAATTTTGTGTATGAACAAGTTAATGACATATGATCTTATGGTAGTGCTTTGGTTAATTCTCTTCAAAGTCTGAGCACTTTTCAAGGTAATGAAATATTGCTTCACTGCAAGAAATGCATACCTCTATTGTGGTAGGTGTCCTGTGTCTCCAGAAACATTTCTGCTTTTTTTGATTTTTTTTAAGGTTTTGTCTTTCTTTATTGATTCATTATTTTACTGGTGGTTCTTACTGCCTGCCATTCAAAAAGTTAACGTCCAACCCCTCAAGCATTTTGAGAAAAGAGAACCAAATGGGAGAATGGGACCCTGGACAAGCACAGAAAATAACTGTTGTGGAATGAGCCAACTAGTGTTTTGTGCTTTCTAAATAAACACTTATGAAGCACATTCCAGTAGATACTGTTAAGTGTTAACCCTTTGTTTGCTTAAAGTCACAGGACAACGCATGTGGTTTTTCATTTTGTTTTGTTGTGTTTTTTATTAGGTTTTGTGCCACCTAAGTTTCCCATGAAGTTGATATTTTGGCTAATTCAATTGAATGGTAATATTATTGCTGTAACTTTTTTTCTGCTAAGCATCCCATGCTATGGTTTTTCTTGCTTCAGATTGCAATTATTTGACTTGGTGGAGCACAAAGTGCAAGGAGATGGCAACTGTCAGGTTACCCTATTACCTGGTTGATTTGTCTTGCAGTAATGATATCAAACTGTCTAGACGTGCTCGTGATTTGATTTCTAGTGGATGAAAAAAATTGCATTCCCTTTCCATAAACTACTTGCAGCGTAATTATTTATCATAAACGTAATGTTTATCGGTATTCCTTCCTTTTGGAATTGTTCTGGTGGAAACTTGTTCTTGGTGTTTGTGACAGCGTCTTATTTTTCTTTATTACTTTTTAGTTATGCTTGAAATGGTAGAAACAGTAAAGTTGTCTTCGTAGGTCACGCATTCGAGCCGTGGAAGCAGCCACTAATGCTTGCATTAGGTTAGGTTGTTTACATCACATCCCGTAGGTGCGGCCCTTCCCCCGACCCTGCTTGAATGTGGGATGCTTTGTGCACCGGGCTGCCCATTTATTTATGCTTGGAAACTTCTCAACTTTTTAATTTTCATATTTGGTTTTTACTTGTCTATTCTTTCCATTAGCCTTAAATTTAGGGATGTGCATAATTTGGTAAATACCGAATTACCGTACCAAAACTGAAAATTTTGGTATTTGGTATTCGATATTTTGGTATTTAGTATTGTGTTTGGTTTAAGTTTTAAAAAATATTGGTATTAGGTATGGTATTTGGTATTTTAAAATGAAATACCGAAATATCGAAACCGTACAGAAATATATTTTATATTACACAATACACATATTATTAATTATAAAATAAATATAAAAATCTAAATTTTATTTTCCGTTATTCTCTAAGTTCATCAATTAACTCTGAGCAAGTAACAAGATATTTCTAATGATCAAATTTATTCTTTTATGTATAGTTTTCTCTCTCTGGGTTGATATTTGCTAGTTTTGGACAAAACTTTTGTTAACAAATGTTTTTTGTTTGTACTTTTGAGTACTTTAATTTAGAATATTACAGTCTATGACTTTATGCACTAGTTAGTATTCAAACCGAATAAACCGAAGTTACCAAACCGAATAAACCGAAACCGAAAGGAGAAAAACCGAACCATACCGTACTTTTTAAAAACGGGTCGAATATGGATAAGAACCATACCACTTAGAAAATAAATAACCAATGGATAACTATGGGTTTAACTTTTACATTTGTAAAGCCTCAAATTGGGGGTATCTCAATTTTGGGAGACTAGGAATTCTCCCAAAAGTGATCATATTCAAGAAGCCATGAATATCCATATTATCCGCTGGATAACACGTTTTTTATCCGTATTAAATACGAGTCGGTTCGGATAATTTATCCGTTTTTAAATTACCCGTCCTCGACCCGCTCATATCCACCCCGCCCCGCCCGTTTGCCATTTTGGAGAAAAATTAGAATATGAAAATTCAAGTGACATATTGGCAGGTTGCTTGCCATCCCAACTTTATGAAAATTATTTGTGGATTTTCAGTTAGTTTGACAAAAGGACAATTCAGATTTTTTCTTAACTCTTTAGTTTTATGGGGTATGGGAACTTAAGCCCATTCCTAAAGTGGATTAGGCCTCGCCTCCGATTCTAAGTTTGTTGAGATAAGGTTCCATCCTATTTCTTTCTAATGCACATCTATTCACATGTCCTCTTTTGTTCCAGTTCCGTGCTTTATCAGATCAATTCTATCGTACACCAGAGCACCACAAATTTGTCAGACAGCAAGTAGTCAGTCAGGTGCTTGTCTAAGTGAATAAGATTGTCTTCTTTATGTTATTTCAGTTTCATTTTTGAATTATTTCACATACATTTTAGCTGACTAGGTTTTTTAAAATCATTTTGTCTTGTCAGCTTAAACATCATCCAGAGATGTATGAGGGATATGTCCCAATGGAATATGGAGAGTACTTGAAGAGGATGTCCAAGTAATTCTCAGACCTTTGTTTCTCCTTTTTGAAATTCTGCATTACATTTTCTCCTTTAATCTACAACTGCTTTTATATTGGTTGAACCAGGAATGGGGAATGGGGTGATCATGTTACGTTGCAGGCTGCTGCTGACTCGGTATTGATTGTTGCCCTTACTTTGCTTCCTTAGTTGATTACTGCCTTTTGCTTTGTTCCTTAACCTTGGAATTAAGAGCCTTTAAGCTATTGCTGGCATGACCATTATTTGGATGTCGTGGTATAGTGCCTTCTTTGGATACTTGATTAGCTTGTTAATTGCAAGCTGATTGGTGTTGAGGAAGCAATCTTTGCTTGTGGTCCTGTAATTGTTCATGACTCTGTGTTAATCATTTATTTTGTGGTATGGAAGAAAATGCTTGTTCACGTGCCTCTATTTTGCTGTTTCTTTCTTTCTTTCACTCTCCATTTTGTGTGGTCGTGATGCATTATTTATTGTATAAATGCTTAGCTCCTTTATGAGAATTTTGCTTCTAATGATAATAGATGAGGATGCAGTGGTTGGTGAATGAACCTATTTGTCTTGCACATTGATTTTGTCTTTTTGTCTTGTGGCAGTATGGTGTGAAAATTCTTGTTATAACATCATTCAAGGATACATGTTACATCGAGATTCTTCCGAAGAATCAGAAGTCAAACAGAGGTAAGCTAGTTCTCAAAATTTGAACTGCTTTTACCTTTTTGTAATATCCTCTACTTTACAAAATGCGATTGAACAAGTTTTGATTAAAAAAGTATTTGGAAGTGGGAGTGTCAAGTCAAGATCCTATTTCTCAGTTTTCATGCATCTCAAGTACAAATTCATGAGTCACCTAATGCTGTACGTACTTCCAGTATGCAGTTAAAGATGCTTTCCTCGGCTGTAATTCCACTAACTGAGAAACCATTATAGAGTTCTTCTTATATCCTTCTATTGATACTTTCTGGAATGCAGTTTTAGACTTCTAGCCGAAACCGCTACATTTTTCCACCCCAAATTCAACAATTCAAACAGGGGAGATAGTATGATCATTCTTAGCACCAAATTAGTACTCCCTCATTGGCATTTCAGACGACAATGGCTACACATGAAGATGAAGGAGATAATTTGATTATGCATATTGTAGCAAATGAAATTATAAAAGTAGCTGATACCAGAGCAACCTGGTTTACTGGATGAATTTGATTCTTGAAACTTGTACCAGCTATGGAAAAGGTGGTACGACCTTTGTATCAAACCTTTTTCAGAAGTCCCAAATCAGATAATGACGCTGATAAAGTAGGACCAGTGGAGTTAAAGAGACGACATAAGTTTATTACATGAGTCATGTGAAGAATGCAAAGAGTACTTTTGATCTTTGGACTGTAAAGTTAGTACCTTGGCTTTCCTTGACAAAAATATTACGCACGGGGAGGGAGGAACGAATGGATGACCATATGAACCCTTAAGGATAATCTTAAGCAAATCTGACGTTGGGTTTCATGAAAAGGAGATTTTGAAGAGTCGCCCGTTTTAGCTCTTCTGAAATCTAACTTCCATCTCATAACATGGATGCTTTGACATTCACATTCTCCTTTTAGAGACCTGAATTTGTTTGTTTTAACATATTGAATGATTATGAGACGTTTGTAAGTTTAATGAATGGGTGCAGCTTTATATTGGTTATGTATGCTTGTCATTTATTCTATGCCATTGTATCATACCTATACTATGAAGCCAAGTGTGGGCAAGCAAAGCTTGAGATTGCTTGGAAGAGAAATTAAAGTATGAATGCAATTTCTTTGTGCATATGCACTTTGTAAGAGCGGTGTTTTGAAGTCTTGATATTCATTCGCTCACACCAATTTAATTGTTTCTCTTGTTTTTCTCTTCTTGCAGTCATATACTTGAGTTTCTGGGCAGAGGTGCACTACAACTCAATCTATCCTCAAGGAGGTAGTTGCTTGTACTTTTATCTCCCGTTTCTGTTTAGTGTTAAGGTCTGCGTATACACTACCCTCCGCAAACCCACACACCGTGATAATAATGGGTATGTTGTTGTTGTTGTATCATAATATCATATTATTCTAATACTGTAGTTTGATGCTCCATTCCAGACTTCCTGCCATTTGACATTAAGAAGAAGAAGAAGAAGTGGAGTTTCTGGAATAAGCATTAACAATTCTGGACCTATTCAAAGGCACACGCTTATATACAACAGCATCATTCTGGAGTCGGTACACAGCTTTTAATGCAAGACTTACATTTCATTCTTTTCTTCTTTGATAAACAATAGTACTTACTTTTCATTCTTATAATAATTGTTCACATAATTATTACAGTATAGCATAGTCAATAGTTCTATCAGTTGCATAATAAGATCATATTGTTGTATACATTTATTGTTTATGTCCAAACATTGTGCTCCACATGCACATCTCTCCAAGTAGTACAATGGTCTACACAAAATCTCATACACAAGGACCTTGACGATTTTCTTGTAATTCTTGTTTTAGTGGGTCTTATGGTTTGTTCAGTTGAGATGGAGAGTCCTGCGGTAACCGGTAACGTTGTTGTCACGTGATCAGGAAGTCATGTGTGCGAGCCGTGGAAACAGCCTCTTGCAGAAATGCAGGTTAAGGCTCCATACGATACGACCCTTGTAGTACTGCCCTTCCCCGAACCCCGCGCATAGCGAGAGCATAGTGCACCAGACTGCTATTTTTTTATAGTTTGTTCAGCTGTCATCCTATGAACACTAGTGAAAATTTCTTACCAGGATAAGATATGCAGCAAAATCCAATTGGGGTGGTAAATAATTTAGTATTGTTAGTAACTTAAACAGCGTGCATGTATTGAGAGCTTATAATTCATGAGCGTAAAAACAAAGATAAATGAATGTATAAGCTAGTTTCACCTTTTTCAAGCTTATGAGAAAGGATACAAGTTACCCGAAATTCGCTGAATTGGGAAGTGTAGATTCCAGGGAGGGATAAGTGATAATTAATTTCGAAATTAAATTTAAGATCTATTCCACATTTGGTTAAAATAAAGTCGCACTATAACTAATCTCGAGATTAATTATTGCAAAATTATAATTATATTTTTATCCTTATGGGAGGATGGGATAACTAATCCTAGAATAATTAATCATGGGATAATTTATTTCCAGCCAAATAACCCAGGGTGTTTGGAACTACTGTATAATTATTAGACTAAAATTCAATTATTTAAAAAATAATAGAAACTGTTTTACCTAATGTGAAACATAGAAGTATTCAAAACCAGCTACATAATGTAACATCTTCCTTAGCCATAGCCACTACTAATTTACAAAAACCAAAAGGTTACTAATGGAATATATATTTGAAATTAACATCCTTTACCCTTGAATTAACCTTTTTTTACCAAAATCCCCAAAAATATTGACCTCCCTTTGATCAATTTTACCAAAACCCAAAAAATTGACCCTCCTTTGATCCTTTCCAATCTTTTGGATATAGCAGAAAAGGACCTTAAGTATAGAAACTAACACATTGACCCCCCTTCCCCACAAAAAAGGCTGCAATGACTCCATATCTACTTGTTCTCATCCTCACCGGCGAGCTTTTTCTCGCCGTCATCGGCTGTCACCGGCTGCAGAAGCAACGCCGTGAAAGGCATGTGTCGATAATCATTACCAGAAAATTCCAACGCCGGTTGGTACAAGTCGAGCCGGCAACTCGGCGGCTGCGAGGTCATCGAGAAGATTCCGCTGCTCACCGGAAAACCAGAAACCGACTGAGCACGGCTTATCGGATCCAAAATCGACGGCGGTGACTTGGACAAGGGTGCGCTCTCCGCCGTCGTGATGACATGCCCCGACGGGACCGTGCCGCTACCGGTGGCCGCGATAATTGCCGGCTCAGCGTGGCGGAGCAGCCACTCAATGGTCTCTCCATCGGTCCGGTGACCTAGTTCCTTCGTCAGCTGGAAAACACGCGCCGCGCATAACGCTGGCATCCTCACGCGCCTCCCTCTGCCGTTGACCTTCGTGTGCCTGTCTTTGTTTGAAGAAGCAGTACTCCTAGTAGATAAAGAATGCATCTTTTTGGGACCCACCACAAGGGCATTTTTGTCATTTGACATCGAGTTAGCGCCACCACTTCTGGCAACAGCGCCGGTGGATTGGGTGGTGGGAGGGTTGAAGTTGTGGTGAAGGACAATTTCTGAACCCATTGTTAGGGTTTTTTTTTTTTGAATGAGGGAAAATGGAGGGAGTAGTACTTTGAGCTTTACGGATGATTTTTGATGACCCCACAACAAAAAGGGCAAGAGTTGGGGCAGTTTTTATAGTGGGGGTGAAGGGGATAAAGAGGGTAGGTTTGTGGATTACTGACAATCTGTATCTTCTCGGCAACTGTGTGGGCTTTGGGCCTGTTTTAGAAGATTTCTGGCTCCATAACAGGGTAAAATTCATATTTACCTGGTTATACTATATTAGAAACTTATTTACTTTAAAAGACGCTCGCTATATTATTAGTACCTTCAATTATCTCATTTTCCCTCTCCTTTTTTTACAATAAAATCCCTTAATGAATCTTTGTCTTCTCTCTTTCCACATTACCGATAACTTAATATTATTAAAAATTATTCTGAAATTTTATAATAATTATATCATAATTGTATCAGATACATCAATGCCTAAAACATAAATTTATCATGCTTGTATCACTATTGTATCTGGTGTATTAATACCTAAAATAATACATAATTTAATACTAATAAATTAATATACAATTATCATACACATGATACAAGTTGTGAAATTCGCCACGCATGCGCAATTGCTCGTAATAATATACAATAAATATACAATTATTATATAATTATAATACAATTCTTGCAACAATTATGATACATATACAATTATAATACAATCGCGATACATTTCTGAAAAAGTGTGACACAATTATGATCTTCATCCTCTTCAAGTTTCAATCGCAAATCTATACTAAAAATTTAATATAATCGTATTATAATTGTATTAGTATTGTATCGAGTATTATTTTGGGTATTGGTGTATCATATACAAGTCACATACAATAAAGATTTTAGAAAGAAAGAAAACAAGATTCAAAACTTATCCACAACTTGATTCTAGAGCAATATTTTGAATTTCGTCGTATTGTATCAACAAGAAATAGAGATTTTGGATGATTAGTAAGAAAGAGAAAAATTGAGTTTCAAAAGCTTTGGAAGAGGAAAAGAATATGCAATTTTGGGGGATAACTTTGGGTAAGCAAGATTTTGATAAGCGAAATTTCTTACTATGGGTAAAAATAATTTTTGCTAATTGTTAGGAAAGAGAAAAGATGAGTTTGTAATCATATGGGAAAAGAAAGAATCTTAAATGTAGGAGAAATTTTTTGGAAATGAGTGTTGAGTGTCATGCAACTGATAGGGTTCATTTAAGGGATCTTGAATTTTTTCTTTTTTTATGATTTTGTATATAACTAGTAAATATAGATATACAAAGTAATTAATAAGAAATTTAAATAAAAATAGTAAATAAGTTTCTAATCTAGTATAACTAGGTAAAAACCCTAACATTTTAGAATTTTTTACCCCAACACCTTGAAAATGGATGATCATAATTTTTTTCTCTTTAGAAATGTTGCCATGGGACAAGCAAGGGGCGGTAATTGTTAACTCCAAGTTCTGTCCATGGGACAAGCTGGATAAAAAAATCAGCTGATTGCTGACTCTTGCTTGTTTCGTGGACAAATTTTTAAGATTAAAAATTAAAAATATTATTCATGGGACAAACGAGGGCAACATATGTTAAACTTGAAGTTCAAAAAATTAATAGCGGCACGAAGGTGTCTTATTTGTGCAAATTACCCAAATCTTATTATGCTCTTGTCGGTCCCTTTTTTTTTCGTACCATTCAAAGTAAGGCATATAAGTTGAAACGAACAAAGTAATACAATTTTTTAATTTTTGATGTAAAACGAAACTGGATTGGTAATAAATAGAATTATTTTTTTGATACAAAAATATTTTACTCATTTTGAATCACGTAAAAAAGGAAAATTATGCCATAAAATAGGATAAAGAAATATGTCATAAAATAGGATAAAGAGAGTATTATTCAAATTTGAAAATTATAGTAAAATAGGTTAGCAGTATTTTCTTAGTGGAAGTGGATTAACTAAAACCATGGTTGGTTTAAGAGAACTTCGACATTATTTTGGTAAAAAATGTAAGTTTTGTTATGTTTGATGAACTTGACTTGATAAAAGCTATCTCCTTATATCAGAATAAAATAAAGGGCAAGACCACTTTTAGTCCCCCGACCAAAATTATTTATATTCAATAATCGTAAAAGTGTCTAAAATTTATATATATAAAAGTATTGTAGGCATATAAATTTTACTTAAATTAAATCCATGAAATAATTTGGACTATATTTTAAATTCAAGGTATATTGGTCCAAATAAATATTATGGGCTAATATAAATGAATTAATTATATAGGTCCAACTTATATGGATTAAATAAATAAGTCTTAATCCATTGGGCTAACCCATTTAATCGGGCTAAAGTGATGAACTCACTTCATTAAACCCAAAAAAATGTCATCCTCCTGGAGGCCCAATTTGGTGTCATGTGTCAAATGACACGGCACAATATAGTGTGCAAATCCTCCAAAATCTGAGTCCTTCATCTAGAGAGGCGTTACGGATATCATTCTCCAAAAAATCGGGGACGTATTGGTAAAACCCAAATTGACGACCAAACCGATGCGGACTATATGACTCGATGATGAATGAGTTACCACACCTCAAAGGGAGGTAATTAAAATGTAAGCTCATGAAGTAATTTGATTCCAACTCTTGAGGGGCATCGTTATCCACATAATAATAAGGACGAGAATTGGTTAACATTGTTGGTGTCCAAACTATATCCTCCCCAGTGTGGACGCATTTTCTTACATCCTTCTCTTTAAAGTATCTCGCAGCTCCCTCTCCTGAGTATACTACCATCAAAGGGACAGACGGACCCTTAGCAAGTGGATAATGGGTTTTGAAGTAATGTGCAAGCCAGCCGTAAACATAATGAATGAGAAAATAAACTTTGACCTGATCAAGTTGGGAAGAACATGAAATCTTATTCAAACCATGATAAATACTCGTCAAAACTGGGATCGTAAGGCTAATCTTTCGCCCGCTTTCCATCTTAAAAGTCTCGGGACGAATGAAGTTTTTCGCCTTGGGAAACACAAAGGCACGTAGCCAAATTGATAAGAATACTGCTACATAAATTTCATCTTTCTCCTAAGCTTGGAGAATATAACTTCTTGATCACTCGACCACCTCGTTGTCTCGGGAATAACTCTGATAGGATTATGTGTCGACTTTAGGCGTGCAAATTTCTTTTCCTTTCGCAGTGGCGCATGTTTATATATTAAAGTTTTGTTATAGCAAAAAATTTTCCACTTACTAAAGGAGACCTTTTGGTTAGCACCCGTACCTTCCTTAAGATGATGAAAGGCAGCAAATAAATACTCGCAAGATCGATGGATAAATCTTATATGTTTTTCGTCCAAACCAATAAGTTCTCTTGTCTCAGGTACCACTTCTTCATACGGAGAACCCACAATGGGCAGACCTCCAAGGATATGTAAGTCCCAAATAGAGATAGATAGTTTCCCAGCTGATGTAAGAAGCGTGTTCGTCTTGGGGCACCAAGCCTCACAAAATGCTTGTAAAATGTTCGAGTTTCGATCATAATTGAAAAGTGAGGCATAGACAGCGTCATAAATCTTTGTTGTACTCAGGGTTTGTTGCCTTCCACCAAGTACGTCTTCAGCCCATTCCCAATATCCTGGAATATGACGATACTCACCTCTCGATTGTTGTTGTGTTTCTCCAACGTACTTCGAATTATGCGACGTCCTAAGTTCGGAAAGGTGCTAGCAATGTTCACGTGGCGATGGATTGGCGCTTGGAGAGACCACATCTTGGACAATTGGATTAGAAGTTGACTTATGCTCCAAGGTCCAATTTTCTACATAAAGGGAGTTCCTCAAAGAAGGCCATAAGGCTGCATACCGACCAACTTGTTGGGTGTGAACCAAAAGCTTAGTTTGTTCTATGCCATCTTCGGTCTCGATTGTGAGATATCTGAGTTTGGAGGAATGTGAGATATAGTCTCTGAAATTTATCATCTCTTCGGGCTGCAAAAAAAGAGAGAGAAAAAAATGTCATCAAAATTCGAATCAAGAATATTATAATGAGCACAAAGGTCTGAATGGATGAAATGGCCTCCGATAGTCGGGCCGCATCGCGAGTAATATCTCCGATAGTTGGGCCACATTGAGAGTAGGTAATCGGGCCACATCGAGAGTACTCTCTCCGGTAGTCGGGCCGCATCGCGAGTAATATCTCCGATAGTTCCGGCCACATTGAGAGTAATCTCTCAGGTAATGGGGCCACATCGAGAGTACTCTCTCCAGTAGTCGGGCCGCATTGAAAGTAATCTCTCCGGTAGTCAGGTCATATTGAGAGTAATCTCTCCAGTAGTCAGGACATTTTGAGTGTAATCTCTTCAGTAGTCGGGGAATTTTGAGAGTAATCTCTCCGATATTCGGGCAAAAATGCGTAATCTATTCTCACTTCCTTGACCTACAAAATACAAATACAAATAAAAGAAGAAAAGCACAAGGAAAAAAAAAAAAAACAATTACTTTCACGTTAATACTTTCGAGTTCATAAAAATAGACTCAAGTGACTTACAAATACTGCGAATTGATACTACAATTGAAAAGCATGTTGCTTTATATAGATAGCAAAGGTCTATACCGACCAAGGATTCTTTCGATGTGGGATAAAATATTGTAAGCAGTATAAGTGGTTAGTGGACGTCTGTTCCAATTCATGTTGAGATCGGATTGGAGAGTCTACTTTGGAATAGAATAAGGACTATATGTGCGTATAATATCTGGGCAGTGAAAGAGGATTATACGACCCTCTAAATGAAAGAAAACATTCTAGTTATAACTACAATAATTACTGCAGCATGCATTTCATTGAAATGTATGACATGGAAAATCTAATCATTTTAAAGTCACTTCAAATAAATATGATGACTTTTGAATTGAAAATTGTACAACTTTTATCTTTCACGTGATCACGTCACGTAACAATAATTTTGGGATTTTACTTAACATTCCATATGACTATGTCGGAGCCGGTTCAAGTATACAAATATAAACACTTCAAGGCTAGTCTTCAAAAGTTTAAAAATCTTGACGAGTCTTGAAGTAGCGGCATTTGTAGGCATATAAATTTTATTTAAATTAAATCCATAAAATAATTTGGACTATATTTTAAATTCAAGATATATTGGTCCAAATAAAAATTATGGGCCAATGTATAAATGAATTAATTATATAGGTCCAACTTATATGGATTAAATAAATAAGTCTTAATCTATTGGGCTAGTCCATTTAATCGTGCTAAAGTGATGAACTCACTTCATTAAGCCCAAAAAAATGTCATCCTCCTGGAGGCCCAGTTTGGTGCTACGTGTCAAATGACGCGGCACGCCACATCAAATGGAAGAGCCAATAGGACCATGACACGTGTCAAAATTACAATGCATGTCAAGTCACATTAAATGGCCAATGAAACCGTGCCACGTGTGCAAGTGACATGTTCTGGCCAATCAAATGCGGCTATGTCATACTTCGATTTGATTGGTCGGAAAGAGTTTGTTCTTATCACAACTCTTCCCTCCCACAACTATAAATAGGGGTCTTCATAACTCAGAAAAGATACTAGAAGTTATAACAACAAGCAAGAAAGAGCTCGTGGATCAAACACCGCAAATTTCTCTACAAGTTTCAAACTTCAAGAAATCAAGTTCAAGATCAAGAACGGATCAAGGTCAAGTTCAACCAATCAAGCTCAAGCTCAAGCTCAAGCTCAAGAACAAGATCATCGTTCGTCACAACAAATATAGATTCAAGATCAAGCTCAAAGGCCCTTGAATTTATTTACTATTGGAAGGAAGAATCAGAGGATTCATAGAGATTGTAACACTCAAATATTCGAAATAAAATACTACGATTATTACAATATTTTCGGTCTTGATTTTATTTTCTCGATGCAATTTATTATCTACAAGTGTAAACTATTATTTTAAGAGTGACTATACAATATTATTTTCTCTAAAATGAATGATCAACTTTCAAATTTTCAAATAAGTAATTTCATTGTTGGTGTCGACGAGGGTACATCTGACAAACTGGGAGGATAAACTATTTTTGGCGTTTGGATTTGATTCTGATTAAATTTGGAAAATTAGTTTTAAGAAGTTTTTGGAAGGTAGTTTAGGAGAGAATATGTATTTGGATTACTATTTGGGAAAGAAAAATATCTTAAGAATATTGTGATAGTTTTTTTTGGAGAAAATTTATCATTACAATAGTAGCATGAGTGTCATATATGAAAATAAAATTTAAAAATAAAAAGTGAGATGATGACTCTCGAAATGGAATTGGAAGAGCAAGACGGGCTAGGGCTGACAAATTAACATGATATTTAATTTGTGATAACGATGGCGAATAAACCAGATAATTACTTCTAATACTTAGGTCAAAGGTCCAATTTTTCAAAAAGCGTCTCGTCCAACTACTAGCTTTATTGAGAACATGGCCCTTTTCTATGCACGAATTTAATATTTGAATTTAATAGGTTATGTCTTTAAAGTTTTTGCATTTCAATATTAAATATATTGTAACTTTAAAGTTTGGGTTCATAATATATTACTTATTACTTTCTTAATTAATTATTTTTCACACGCATATACATGTTTTATGTTGAAAATATCAAACAAAGAAGCCATTCGATTCTGAATTACTAAGTTAAGTTTGGTTCCAACAATTATATACACACAAGAGCATGGGCGAAGCCACATGGTCGGGTGGTCAATTGACCACCATTCATCGAAAAATTACACTATATATATAAATAAAATATTAAAAAATTTGAACACTTTTAAAGAAAATCCTAGCTTCGCCACTGCATAAGAGTATTGTAAAATTTGATCACCAGTACAATATTGTTTGCATATATTTGTGAAAACAATAGTGTGTAGATACTCTTTCTAAAATGCCAATGGTATTGACGAAATAAGTGAAGGATATAGGGGTATTATAGTCAATAGAGTATAAAAACCTCATCCGATGGGGTTTATCAATTCTGAGGCAAAGAACAGAAGAAGAGCCATATCATATTTAGTATACAAAGCTTCAAACTTTGAGAAAACACAACCCCTCGCAATTCTGAATAAAGATTGCTTTTTTACAACCCCAGAAGCCAAGAAAATAGTTACAATATAAACTGAAGAAATTCACAAAAATAAAAAATAGCAAAAATGGAGGCAGCTGGAAGAAACTTGCTTTCTTCACCACCAACAAATTTTTCTCATAAAACCCAACTCAGCAGAAGTTCCCCTTCTTCCATTTCCTCTTCAGGTAATTGCATTGAATTTCCACTTTTTTTGTCTTTCTTGGTCAGTTTTTGAAAAGTTAGTGGCTTTTTGTGAAATGTGGCCCTTTATGTTGCTGAATTAGTTATTTAAGTGATTCCTAGTTACTTCATTGGCATGACATTGATTGCTAGATTGTTGCTTGCTCAGTTGATAGAAATGACCGTTAATTCTATGTTAAGTGCTCCGTGTGTTAGGATTGAAATAATCAAGTGTCATGTGGAAGTTAACAAAGTATAATAATAACTGAAACAACAAAAAAAGAGGAATATACCAAAAGAGACATAAACATTTAACGTGATTCGGTCAAGTCACAGGCGGAGATAAGCAATCAGCTATATGAAAGAATGTACAAATATCGAGAAACAACGTCACAAATAATTGTTAGAAGGGTTATCCAAAGAAATTAGGTGAAGTTTAGTAAAAGAGATATCTAGGCAGAGATAAGCATTGTCACAAATGATTAGGTGAAGAAATTAGGTAACGTCACAGATGATTGTTAAATATAGTTTAGTAAATTAGGCGGAGATAAGCATTGTCCTTTACTGCCAGATATCTGTAAAATAGAGATAGAATCCCAATGCATAGTATTGAACTGTCTGTTAAGAGGGCTAACTATCTGAGGTATACCAGAAATATGCCCAATTTGGCTACGAAAAATGATTGTTAGAAGGAATTATCCAAAGAAATTAGGTGACGTTTAGTACTATTGCATTGCTTCCTTACAGGTGTTTTTTCAATTTTTATACAGAAGGAGCCTGTGACATATCGTATTCTGTTTTCGTGGCTGTAGCTCCCAATTGTTTCACGACTTGCAAATAATCCTATTTCTTAAGGACATTAGTTTAATATTACATGATGAAACTTGCAGTTCTGATGCTTTATGAGCATGTTGCTCCTGCGCTTACTTCAGTGCCACATGCTTATTTGGCTCGACATGCTCCTGCATCAGTTATCAATCCGGAGCAGCAGTTTGAGAATCGGCTGCAATTCCACACAGTAAAGGAAGAGAAAACATCCCTAGTAAGACTCTTGACATTGCAAAACATTCGGTTGTTGTTTCATTGTATTACAGTTCTTAAATAAGTGGTATCAGTATGGTATGCATACAACCTTATGTCTTCTGGCGAGACGGAAATTAAACTTAACAAGTCTAAGCAATATTCTTCTGATCATTAATTTAACGTGGCTCTGAATTCTCCTGCTGAAGGCAACAATAGATAGGAGGCTTGTGCAAGCTGCATCCTCAGCAATGGAAGAGAATGACGCTGTTGATTCGGAGCAAAATATAAATGCTTTGCAAGTGCAGCTACTTCGTTCGCCTGGCCTTTCATATTTGTAAGATGAAGTGATTACAATATACATGTGTTGAATCAGTATTGTGCACATAGCATTCTTTATAGTGCAGTCATTTCGCTAAACTTTGTGGTTTTTGCTGGTAGATTTTCGTCATATCATCTGAAGGAAAAAGGACCACTAACTCTGGATACAGAATCTCTTTCTGACAAGGGAGAGAAATTAATGAACTTTGAACCACACAACGTGGTTGCTCTTGCCAGAAAGGCTTTGTTGGCATCAAGAGAGGC
The DNA here is from genome assembly GCA_005239525.1 of Nicotiana knightiana. Classification (NCBI taxonomy): domain Eukaryota; kingdom Viridiplantae; phylum Streptophyta; class Magnoliopsida; order Solanales; family Solanaceae; genus Nicotiana; species Nicotiana knightiana. The sequence goes on from ML436448.1 coordinate 334,792, forward strand.
AGCCTTATTAGCTGACTCCTCCAAATTACTTGAGACTAACTTTGATGACTTTCCAAAGTCAGTTCCTTTAGCCATCCAGAAAATTTCCATGTTACTTTTCATTTTCATAGTTATTTTCATAATTATGTTCCTGCCTATTTGATTTTCAGTTTGCTGTCCACAAATTTGACTGACAATGAACTGAAAGATCAAAGAACAGTGAGGTCAACACGTCTTCTAGAGAGGCGTTCTAAGAAAAGGGGAGCTCCAACGCCAAATCGTCAAGTTCAGGAGACAAATCATTCAGAGAGGCCAGATGTGCGGAGAAGAGTGAACGAATCTATTGATCTAAATGATCCTCTTCGAATGTTTCTATGGGGTCCCGAAACTAGACAACTTTTAACAGTCAAAGAGGAGTCTGAATTGATTGTCAAGATACAGGTATTATGCACTTCTTGTCTTTGTTCCTATAGAAATTGTTTTTCGCAAAGCAACAAGGAGTCAATTCAATATCTGGTCATGTTTCAGAATACCATGAAATTACAAGAAGTGAAGCATCGGCTTCAAACTCAGTTTGATCGTGAACCGACATTGATCGAGTGGGCTGAAGCTGCAGGACTTACTTCTCGAGAATTGCAGTCACAGCTTCGTTCAGGAAAGAGCAGCCGTGAGAAATTAATTAACGCCAATTTGCGAATGGTGGTTCATATTGCTAAGCAATATCAAGGGCGTGGTCTCAGCCTTCAGGATTTATTGCAGGTAAATGCAGATTTTTGAACATAAGACATAAATTATTTGGTCAGCACTATGAGATATGTTTGTATAGCTACGCAATCTCAAGGGTGAGTCTAACATTGAGAACAGGCAATTTTCTTGTATTGGGTTTTATCATTTATTTACTTTTACTTTGCCGGCTGATGGATTGGGTTATGTTGCAGGAGGGAAGCATGGGACTTATGAAAAGTGTCGAGAAATTCAAGCCTCAAGCTGGTTGCCGATTTCCCACCTATGCATACTGGTGGATAAGGCAAGGAGTTAGGAAGGCCATATTTCAACATTCTAGAACAATTCGTTTGCCAGTAATGCCCTCTTATAGATTACTATGATGACTGTTATTCCATATCTGCATAGCTAAGTAGTTGACCAACAGAAACTGGAATTGCAGGAAAATGTGTATGCCCTACTCTCCAAGGTAAAAGACGCTAAAAAGTTATGCATCCAACAAGGTAATCATCATCCAACCAGAGAAGACATTGCTTCATGCGCTGGAATGAGTGTGGAAAGGTTGCAGAGTCTGCTTTCTGCGGCTAGAACACCTCTTTCAATGCAACAGTCAGTTTGGACAGATCAAGATACTACTTTCCAGGTGATTTTTCTTTGTGCCACTTCATGCTTTTGAGGAACTCACTAAGTAAATCACAATGTATGAAACAAGAGAACTCCAATATTTTTCTCCAATTCATAGGAAAATCTCAAAAAGTAACATATTCCCCACCCCCGTCCCCACCCCTACCCCTTTTCTGATATTCTCTTTTTACCGAATCAGAAGGATATTACTCTATATCGTTTTTGTGGCTCACATGTGCTACTGGTTAGTCCATGGGGCTATAAGATCTGGTAAAAAATAGGTCTAGTTTTAGACCTGCACTTAGAAAGTTCCCAGAGCATTAAATTGAACTGAGAAGCATTTGGTGAAAGAGGCTACGTGCATGGAGTCGGAGAGCTGGTGTTAACTGCTTTTGTGCTACAAGCATGAGCCATCTATAGGTTTGGGTAGGCAGTGAAGGTTTGGTTCTTACTACATCTTCTGCTGCTCACTACCGGTGGCGGAGGCAGGATTTTCGCTAAGGGGTTCAAAAAATTAAAAAAATTAAAAGAGATTGTGTAGCAGACAGGATTTTCGCTAAGGGGGTTCAAAAAATTAAAAAATTAAAAGAGATTGTGTAGCTAGTGGGAATTGAACCAATGATTGAACTCCCTTAACAACTAAGCTATGCTTTTGGGCTATGTCAAGGGGATTCAAATACATAATATATAGAGGTAGAAAAACATAATTTACCTTATATATATAGTATAATTTTTCGGCGAAGGGGATTCGGGTGAACCCCTTTCCGACCCCCCTAAATCCGCCCCTGCTCACCACCTATTGATGATATCTACACAGGCGGATCCAGGATTTGAACTTTATGCATTCGAGTTCGGGATTCTACCACAACCGATTTGATTTACGCGATTCAAAATCTATCATTTGTATTTTTGTTTAATGAATTTTCTAATACTTACAGAGGGTCTGAGCCAAAACTATTGGGTTCGGATATGCCCGTAACATTAGCACTACATCTACCCCTGTTTCTACAAGGAGAAGTTCAAAGAAATGAATGGAAGTGCTGTTTCGTCTTTATATATGTTTATGCCAGAGGTTATAATAACTAGCTAGTGTTTTCCATGTTTAAGAATTTCTTTGCTTTCAGCAACCCTTTCTTTGGACACTCTTTTCTCTAGCATTTCTTGAGGTTTTTGACTATGTCGTATTGGGATGTGTGATTATGTGTTAAATCTCTCCAGAGATGATTGGACTTGTATGCAAGTTGAGTTATTCGTCTCAAATAGTAGACTTCTATACTGCAGGAAATTACTGCTGACAATGCAATAGAAGCACCAGAACTGAGTGTATCAAAGCAACTTATGAGGCGACACGTACGTAACCTCCTAAACGTTCTGAGTCCAAAGGAGAGGAAGATAATCCGACTTAGGTTTGGCATTGGAGATGGTAAACGGAAGTCACTCTCTGAAATAGGTGCTGTTTTTGGACTCTCAAAGGAGCGAGTTCGACAGTTGGAGAGTCGCGCACTATACAAGCTAAAGCAGAATCTTAGCAGCCATGGGCTGGATGCCTATAGTGATTTGCTGTTTTAGGTCCGAGTCTTGTCAATTCACACAATGACATTCAAGGTGGAGCAGTGGCTGATGAGAGCAGATGTAGTTAAAATGAACAGTACATACAAGTAGCTCGCTTTCTTTCTCTATTTGACTCTCGTTCGCTTTACAGACAGTGGTGATCATGTTGATCTTGTTCCGACCCTCTTTTGCTTTTGTAAGTATCAAGTTGTAAATTTCTTCTTTCTTCATCCTGACATTTGTCCAAATGTAAAATTTTTCTGAAGTTACATAGACAGCTATATTAGCAATGTTCTCATCTTGCTCATGTGCTTGGAAATGGTGTTGAGTGCATGAACAAAAGTCCCATATAAGAAGTTGACAAGAAACAAAAGTTACATGTAAGTGTAGTTATACACTTAAATGGTATGGGTCTTTGGGAAAACCATGCGGACTTGAGTTAAAGCGGATCATATCATGGTAAGAGTCACTTTTGGTATGGCGTAATCCAACAAATGGTATTAGAGCTGATGGTAAAGAGCTAACAGGAAAAATCTGTCATATCCTCCCCAAATATAAATAGTGATTATTGGAGATTTTTCCTGTCATCTCCGTACCATCGGCTCTAATACTCATGTTAAAATTATTACACTTCAAACCTATGTAGGAGACAATTTATAGAACACCCAACATGTATATGTACGTAGTATACTTTTGGGGTATAAAATTCACATGTTATCGTATGGGCCAAAAATTATCTTTGACGTGATTAAACCGCATTATTAGCATGTAGAAGGCCCTCACGGGCTGTCACATGTCACCAGTATGACCTCGACAAAGGCCTGCCCAAGGTCGAAATGGTCTCTTAAAAAGTGAAGAGCAGAGTCGATAAAGCTATTGAAGATCAAGGTCGAAGAGTTAGTCAAGATCAGGGTCGAGGTCGAGCATCGGAGACAGAGTGAAAAACGACTAGTTTTAGGATAAGACATCAAAAGAGAATATTCTAGTAGATATTCTCTGTACCTGTACTATTAGAGTTTTTTAGGTATATATTCCCTATAAATAGAAAGAGACACAAGTATAGGGGACATAAGATATTCATTTGTAAGAAAACACATTGACATTCTATATAGAATCTGGCTTTATTACAAACATACATCAAATACCTTTTTCCTAAGATTCTGTCATAACTTTTTCACTTGATCCAAGAACAGTCTAAATATTTGAAAGCTCATCAATCATTCATCATTGTCAGAAGGAATATCCATAGATCTCACCCCTTTTCAGGTGACTCACACGTTCTTATTTACTTAAATACCATTCATCGCTATTTATTGTTATTTAGTGATATCCCCCTCCTTTTGGGTCATTGAATATTGTTAGTGTTGTCTACATTTATTGCCATTCAGATAATATACATATTATCTAACTACAAAATCAGCTAACATATCTTTTGGGCATTAATATTGGCTAAAATTGACTCTATTTTATTTAATCTAATTTGTTTAAACCCAAATCTAAATTTTGGATCAAATAGTTTGGCGCCGTCTATGGGGACTTCTTAGCTAATCTTTTAGCTTCCTTTAGATCTACACCTCACGTGAGTTGATAACTTAACAAACCACAAGGTTTTTCTCTTTCTCTGCACGTACAAAAATTTACATGGCAGGTAACCAAGAAGACATGACTAAAGTGACATCCCCGACAACCTCATGAATGCTATCGACGAGAGTTATGAAACGTTGGGCGATGATATGACACCCATTGCCTCCCCCAGGCGTGAGAGGTCGCCTCCCCCCATTGTAGTACGACAAAATCAAATGGAAAAGGGGCCTCCACGTCTACAGGAGAAGGGATCTCACCAGTCATGAAAACGCTCCTCGAGGCGTGGTTGATCGATACATTTGTTTAGCGTGCTCAACAAACAAGCTCCATACACGACCATAGAGACCGCAAGAGCCTACATGGTACAACGAGCAGACGAACAGGGCGACCAACCAGAACCTCCAACGCCAAGTATAACTCACAACGTGACTAACAGTGCAGGTGATATCATCCTCGCTGCTGTTCTGAAGAGAATGGAAAATGGAGAATGAGAACACAATTCTCAGAGACCAAATGAAAGAACACCCAGAACGGGTAGACAAGATACCGGATGCCCCTAAGCTACTACCAAAGAGGGACGCCAGCAGATTTGTAGAGCAGCCGTATAGCGAGGAAGGATCCCTACATGCCATACCAAAGACCTTCAAAATTCCACCATATCTCAGTATATATGACAGAATAACCGACACCGAAGATCACGTGACTCATTGTGTAACCGCCGTTAAGGGCATCGATCTCACTAAGGTATATGTGTCCTCTATTTTGCTAAAGAAATTTGGTGAAACCCTCACTAGAGGGGCGTTAACATGGTATTCACAACTACCAGCCCGCTCCATAGAAATCTCTGAAGAAATGGCCGACAAGTTCGTGACGGCACACGACGGGGCCAGGAAAGCCGAAACAAGAGTAAACGACATCTTCGCCATCAAGTAATACCTAGGAGAGGGACCGAGGGACTTCCTCGCCCGATTCAACAAGGTAAGGATGACCTTACCAAATGTGTCCGAAGGGATGACAATCGCAGCCTTTCAGGACGGGTTGAGTAGAGAGGTTCAAAAGTGACCAGAAAGTTGCTGAGCTGGTTGATGAAGTACCCTCCAACCACTTGGGATGAAATCCATAATGCTTACTGTGCTGAAGTCCGAGCAGATGATGACGAACTTAATGGACTTACTCGACGACTCATCTTAGTACAAGTCGAGCCCAGGAGAGAATGAAGAGATAACATAAGGAGGATGACCCAGTCTCACGGCCAAACAATGAATGACATCAGCCTTATGTCAGGGCCACCACCCCTCCTCTTACGCTATGATGATGGTCCATCTAGGCCTAGGACGGGGACTCACAGGAAAGAGAGAGGTATGCCCCCTTGTTATTTTCTCACAATTTTTGTGTGTCGCCTACAGAAATAGTCTACGCCCTGGAGAAACTCGGAATGAAGATGAAGTGGCAGCCAAAGATGAGGTCCAATCCAAGTACCAGAAGATCCGACGCCCTCTACGAATTCCACCAGGAATGCGGGCACAAGACAGAAGATTGCATCACCCTAAGGCAAGAGGTTGTGAACATGTTGCAGCAAGGACACCTCAAAGAGCTGCTGAGCGACAAGGGGAGGCAATGGCGATGCCTCCATCAGCGGTATCAAGGCTCGCCAAAACTACCCTCACCGGCCCGCACCATCAATATGATTATAGGCGGCAACGATGATGCCTCCATCAATGGTATCAAGTTCACCGCCACCCACAAGCTCAAAATATCGATCACCCATGAATGGTATGACAGACTGGAATAAAGTATCATCTTCAATGAGTCATATGTCGACAAAATGACTTTCCCTCACAACGATGCTCTTGTCACTACTTTACGAATTTTAGATACTGATATTAAGTGTATCATGGTAGATGATGGGAGTTGAGTGTGCATTATTCATCCCCGAGTCCTCACTCAGATGAGACTCGAGGACAAGATAGTGCCACACCGCATCACACTAACTGGTTTTAATAATGAAGTTAAACGAACCTCGGGAGAAATTACACTCCCCGTCCTCGCTGGCCGCATAAATCTGGAGATAACGTTCCATATCATGGACCAGGCCATCGCATATAAGCTATAGTAGGACAACCATGGATATATCCCATGAGAGCCATCTTCTCCAGATTATACCAAGTGATCAAGTTCACAACACCTTGGGGAATATTCAGCATACGCGGGGAACAATGCATGTCCCCGGAATGCTACTGCATCGCCATGGGTGGCTAGACGACCCAACAAAGGAAAATTAAGGAAAAAGAAGCATATCAATCAACAAGGTCTAGGTCGACACAAGAACCGACTAGGGACGTCATCACGAACCTTGAAACGGTCGAAGCCGCGGACTCAACTATATAAGACCTTGACCCCATTCAATTAGATCCCCGTGACCCCGACAAAAAGGCCTACATCGACTGCAAACTCGAGGACCAGGTAAATTTTGTCAATTTTTAATATCTAACGCAAATTTGTTTGCCTTAAGCCATGCAGATATGCCGGGCATCCTCAAGGAGTTGAACGTCAACCCGTTCTATCCCCCATAAGGTAGATCAGGCGAAAGTTTAACCCACCATCAATGATGCCGTCCATGAGGAGGTAGAACAACTATTAGAAAATGGCTCCATTAGGGAGTCGAAATGTACCAAATGGATAACCAACGTGGTGATGGTCAAAAATAAAAACGGGAAATGGAGGATGTGCGCAGACTTCACAGACTTAAACAAAGCATGCCCGAAAGACTCATTCCCATTACCACATATCGACAAACTCATTGACGCAACGTCCAAGCACGAGCTGCTGAGTTTCTTGGATGCATACTTGGGATATAACCAGATACTCATGGAAGAAGAGGACCAGGAGAAAACCACGTTCATCACCCACAGAGGAACATATTGTTATAGGGTCATGCCGTTTGGGTTGAAAAACGCAAGAGCCAATTATTAGAGATTGGTCCCAAGAATGTTCAAAGACCAACTTTGCAAGACCATGGAGGTATATATTGATGATATGCTGGTCAAATATGTAAGGGCAAAGGATCATATCGACCACTTGAGGGAATCTTTCGACATAATAAGAAGGTACATGATGAAACTAAACCTAGAGAAATGCACATTTGGCGTAGCCTCAGGGAAGTTTTTGGGTTTCTTAGTGTCACAACGAGGGATCGAAGTCAACCCAGACCAAATCAAAGCTATTGAAGGGATATCTGAGCAACTGACTAATAAGAAGCAGTTCCGAAGGTTGAATGGTTGAATCACCATCCTATCGAGATTTATCTCACGGTCATCCGATATATGTCACAGATTTTTTGGCATACTAAAAAAGGATAACAAACTCTAGTGGACGCCCAACTGTGTACAAGCTCTACGAGAACTAAAGGCGTATCTGTCCTCACCACCTCTACTCTCAAAGCGCGAACCCTAGGAACACCTCCCTCGTCTACCTCGCCGTATCCGAAGTGGCAGTAAGTGTGGTCCTGGTCCGAGAAAATAAAGGTACATAATCTCTCATTTATTAAATTAGTAAAATACTAGTCGACGCCGAGATGAGGTACCCATACCTCGATAAACTGTCCCTGGCACTGGTCGGAGCTTTACGAAAACTTAGACCCTATTTCCAGTGCCACCCTGTCTCGGTCGTTACCACCTTTCCTTTAAGAAGCATTCTGCATAGAACCGAATTGTCGGGTACGCTAGACAAGTGGGCCATCGAGCTAAGCGAGCATGATTACGGCTATTCAAAATCGAACTGAAACCATTAGCCGAAATCGAACCGATGGTTTATTGGCTTATTGGTATCAGATTATCGGGGTAATAGGTGGTGAACTGATTAAGATTTTATAATTAACAGCTTAATGGTTTAGGGGCGAATTACTCAATTTTTTTATCGGGTAAATAGTTAAACCGTTATGAATTGTTATATATACACTTTTACCCCTATGTAGACGACTCCGCAACTGCTTTTGTATTGGTTCAGCTGGTTTGAGCTTTTGGTGTTGGTCAACTTGAAATGATAAAAGCCAGACATTTAGCTCATATTATAATGGAGTAAAGTTAGGCGGAGCTGTAGTAAGATGGATGAAGCTAGTTTTCTTCATGTTTAGGATGCTCATCTGGATTTTGTACAGTGCAATGAACTGGAACTATGTTCATTGCATATATTAGCTCGTATTTGTTATGTCTTCCTTATAGTAGTTCTTGTATAGACTAGATTGGAAGGCGGCTTTTCAAAAGAATTGTTAACAAGACAGTCTTTTGAATTGGAATCCAAGTCTGAAAGCATCGACATGTCATCTTACTATGGCCGTTTGGTATTGGTTGTTCAAAAATTTTCTATTTGGTTTAGCCGATAAACCGCCCGATAATCATTAATCTGATACCAATTCGCCCATTGACTTATTGGATGGCTAGCAGATTACTATATTTATAATCTGATAACTGTTAAGCCAAAGCGTTAAGCGTAATCATCCGCCCGATCTTCCCGATAAGCACCCCTAAGCACTATATCACATATCAGCCTCGAACAACGATAAAGTCGCAAGTGCTCGCCGACTTCGTCACAGACTTCAACGCATAGATAATGCCTAAGGTAGAGAAGGAAGCCGCCTAAACTTATTTTCAAATACAAGATCTCTGGGTCATATACACCGACGACGCATCCAATGCTTTTGGATCCAGACTAGGACTCATACTCGAGGTCCCTACAGATGAAGTAATTCGTCAATCCATAAGGTTCCCAAATATGACTAACAACGAGGCCGAGGGAATAGGGAAGAGGACAGACGACAGTCATACTTACCCTGAGATCAAGACCGATAATGTTCTTCGACAAAGTACCGTCATTTATTTTCTCGAGGTTCATGCCCTCGACTTCAGAACAGAGAGGGCCGAGGGCAGGGATTTCCTCCTCGTCTTTACAAGTAGGTTACAATCTATTGGGATCTTAGTAGTCCTTGAGCCCCCTCCAACCTTACCTCGAGCTAGGTGAGCCCCTCATCAATCATTCTCAGCTCGTCCAGGTCTATATCGGAATTAGATCTGGCATCATCCTTGATAACAGATTTCCCCTGTCACCAGCAGACGAGGAGACATCTACTGCAACCCTAGAGGACAAATCATCCTCTTGTCTTAGAGGTTCAAGGCTATCGCCAAGTGTCTCGTCCTTGATCATTCCCCCCTTGGGAAGCACCAGTGTTTCCATATTCATCTTTTCAGTTATGGGGCCTCAGAATTCACCCCGGTACTTTCTCTAACATTTATTATGGTTGTCTCTCGAAGATCGAAGTATCCCTCTTCTAAGTTCGACGGATATGGGAATTTCTCCCCTTGTGTCTGCGGCTCTCCTCTTACGAGGCCTTAGACCCCCATCATGAGGGGATACATCGTCATCCTCGTCATCCAGCAAGAATGGTTGAGGATCAGAAGCAGCAGACGGGATGGGGACCGACTCTCGGACTGGAGTAACTAAGGTGGGGGCAGTAGTGGAAGATACAATAGTTACAAGAGGGGCATAAGTCGAAGGCACGTCAGCCTTGCTCCAAAAACAAAGCACAGTCACCTAGCTCCTTCGAGAAGACTCCCTTAGTGGGAAACAAACAAACATAGAAGTTAGTAGAACGAATCGACATACAAGAAAAGTGAAACGACCACGGCCAGAGAAAAGAAATTACATGTCGAAGGAAGAGCCAACTTGAACTTCTTAAAAAAGCTCGGCTAGTTGCGGATCCCTACAACATAGGGGAGAACTTGCTCGACCCAATTCAAAATGCGCGCGACTAAAATGGGAGGCTGGTTGTTGGCTGCAAGAAAGGAAAAATCATTTAACTAACTCAAAGAAAGTAAAGTAACAAAGAGAGAAACAAGACATTTACGTGTGTAATTCTAAGCCTCAGTAAAGATGTCGACGTTAGTCACAACATCCTCGATTTTGACGTAGAAGAAGTTAAGCCAGAACTGATGACTGGCCTTGCCGTCCGTCTTCACCCCAAGCATCTACCTCCACGATGGCGAAGGTTCAACATCGTTCCCCAATAAAAGCTAAGGGCGAATAGATGCACTAAATGTTGCAGCGTCAGTTGGACCCCAGCCAGCTCAGCAAATTTAGTCAGCATTCTGATAATTTTGTATACGTATGGTGCAAGCTGAGCAGGGAAAATGCCGTAGTGGCGACAAAATTCCACCAACGAAAGAAGAGGGAACGAATAACCAATGACAATGGGGTAGGCGTATAAAGAGCGGTCCCCAGGACGATGAACCTGCACCACGTCCTCTCCGGTCAGGCCCAGGTCGACGTGGTTAGGAAGACTAAACTTGTATTTGAATCCATCCAACTCTTTAAATTCCATCGTTGACAGGAAATTACCGGGTGCCACGTCCGGTGATCGGGTGAGGTTAGTCCTGACGTCGGGGTTTCGGAGGATTATCTCCTCCACTGATGAGAAAGCTGTTGATACCCAATATTTCCTCAAACTATTTTAAAATTTGAATATGTGCCTTCAAAATCACTTTTTATAATAACTGGTATTTTTCCATAATTTTTCATATTTAATCAATTTCTTTTCCAATTTATTCAGTATTTTAAATTCAATAATTATTCATAAATCATATTGTAAATAATTTCAAAATATTTCCTAACTCAATATATCATTTTTTAATCCTATTAGGATTTAATTATTTCATAAATTAGCCAATTTGGCATTATTTAATTATAATTACAGTAATTTTAGTTATAGCCTAATTGTATATTTATACTATTTTAAATCACTAATTAGACGTTTTATATCTTAATATTAATTAATCACTTTAATTTCATCTATTTAGCCTCAATTTCATTTTTATGATTATTGGCCGTTTTTATTAATTACTTGGCTATTTTTATGGGTATTTAACTTTTAGCCATTTTAATTCCCAATTTTAACCCAATTTACCCGGACCCCTTAGCCCAATGAGTACCCAGCCCAATCTTCAACCTCACCCGGCCCAATCCCCCTTTTAATTTGACCCGTTGATTAATTCAAATCAACGGCCCAGATCTCTACCTACCATAATTAACACCCTAAGACTACCCCCCTCTCTTATTTTCCCCGCTTCATTCTCTCACCCGTCTCTCTATCTCCCTCTCTGGGAATGACTCTCTAGAACCTTCCCCCGTTTGAGCTCTATCTCTCCTCTCCGGCCACCTCCCTTGCTGGAAACCATGGGGTTCTCACCCCTCCTCGACCCTAAGGCTCCGCCTTTCACGTTTGTGTCACTGATGAAGGTTTTCAAGCGACCCTGAGGCAATCACTCCCATCTCTGGTCCCATGCCATGTTTTTCGGCCTCCTACGGCCGTTCGAGTAAGGTTCTTGCATTTTCCGGCCAAACGCCGGTAACATCTAAGTCTCTCTTCTCTCTTTGGGTTTTCTGTGGAAACCCTACTTCTAAGATCTTCCGATCTTTCTAGATCTGTGATAGATCTATGTTTATTATGAGGTTTTCAGTTCTCTCTTAAAACCCCTCTGTTTTTTAAGCGATTCTTCATCTTTTTAAGAACTAGGGTTCTCAAACCCCCCTTTAAACAGTTTTCTTTCTGATTTTTAGTATTATCTTGTGATTCTCATTATTTTAAACGTTTATTTGAGGTTTTCCCCTTGTTATCTGATTTATTTTGTTAAAACCCTAAATTCTGGTTTTAACCCTATATTCTAAGGTAATGTGTTTGTTCTATCAACATGTGTGCCCGATTTTCACAAGCATCCTGAGTTTTCTGTGATTTTACCCTACTTTTGCCTATTAGGGTTTCTGACTCTTTATCTCTTCCGCCTATGTCATGTTTACTCTGTTGATTCATACTGTGTTCTAAGTGAATCCCGAATCTTGTATCATTTTACCCTATTTTGGCCTATTAAGGTTCTGTCTGCCTACTAAGTGTTTATTACGCTTGTTCTCATAAATTGGTTAAAATTCAACACTATTTTCCATCTTTGAATCCTTGTGATTGATTCTTCACTGATTTCGCATGATACTCTACTGATTTCAACCCCTAAATATTCTCTTGCCTTATTTTGTGGTTAATTATGCTGTCAAATTGATTCTTAGACATTTTTCTTAATTAGAATTTTTCGAACCTGGCCTCTATTATATGCTCTGTACTATGCTTGTTTCCTTATATGTCATGTTCAGTATTACATGACTTCATTCCTTATTTATCACTGCTTATTACCGTTTGAATTCTAACCCCCTTAATTAAAAGAAGTCCTTATACTGATTTGATTCTAATTGGTATACATTTTTATAATCGCAAATGAACTTTGATTCTTACCTTATTTTACTACATGTTTTCAACTATAAATACTCTAGTCTTTCACTAACACAAACACGAACAAAAAATTACTGTTCTGAACTCTCTTACACACATACATATTCTCTCTTGTTATTCTTGCTGGTTATTTGCTATTCTCAGTCGGCTGCGAGACAAGACTGAGTATTATACACTCTATTGCTTTTCATTCTGCACTTATTCTCCTTTAACTGGCATGTTTTCAGTTTAACTTAAAGCTTCAAAACAACATGTTTCTTTTGGTATTGCAGTTCCTTCTATTTCTACTATGCTTTTACTTATGGTTATGTTGTGTACCCTGTAATTAGCATGTCTACTTTCACTTTACTAGTATGATTGTTAAGCTGTCCTATCCCCCCTTAGATTTAGCGTGTTATCTTCCCTAGCACCCCCTTCAATCTGATTCTGTTAATTTCTAGCCTGAACCTCTTTATGAAGAAACTGTTTCTGTGGTTGTTAAGTGTTGTAATACCTTAGTACTTCTGTGGTGCTAACTTGTATGCAAATCTATACCTATGTGTGTCATACTTGTCCCCTACCCCTCAGTCCCTACTTGTGAGTGTTAAATTGATTTGGTTCTTGTCTCTTGCTCTATGTGTACTGTTCTGATCCTGAGACTCTGATTGCCTGACCCTCTTCCTTTTCAAACTGTTTTCACTGAGTAACACTCTTCTATTTTTCTTCAAAACTTATTTCAAACAAGTTATTTTCAAAAGCAGTTTTCCTACTTGATCTTTTCAAAACTATATCAAGCACTCCCACTATACTCTTAGACATTAGGTTCTGCCCCTCTTGTGTGAGAATTGCCTTGGGACCCTTGAGCTCCCTCTGAACTTTGAGACACAAGAGTTGGCCTTTCCACACTGCACTTACTCCATCTTGGCTATGAAATTTGGGTGTGAGCACTGCCCGGGATCCCTTGAGATCCTTAGGGAACTCTGACACACCTGGATCATGTTGAAGGTTGTAAATAGAATGGCAATGAGGCATTCTGGAGATTCTGGGCCTATCAGTAGGCTCCCTATAGTATAACTTCTTTTTTGCATTATTCAGTTATGTAATTCATGAAAATGACCTGTAATAATTGTTGTAAACAACTCCTTGGGGATGGATAGTTAAAAGGGAGGGGTAAATATGCATGCTATAGCTATTAGAGAGTAGAAGCCATGCTATTAGGTTTTATTCCCTATTTGCGCAATAGAAACCATGATTAGGACTCATATGTGCAAGATCATGCATTAGAGACCATGTTCCCTAGGTCCTACACTTACTGTTTTTAGCATCTATTGGCATCTCATTTCGAAAGTTTTGTGCTAAAGTGATAATAACCAGTAGTTTACAATCATGCTCTACGCTGCCATGTACACGTAGAGATCCTTTTCTAGGTAAACAACGATTAAAATTTGTCACTTGTGTTATTCCTGAAACTGTGCATAATGCTGTGATTCTATGTGCATTTAGAGATCCTATTTTAGCAACTGCATATGCATCATTCTGCATTAGACATCATGTTATAGGATCGTACTCATTTAACTACNCATGTGTCACGACCCAAAATCCAACACAGGTCGTGATGGTGCCCAACACCGGAGTCAGGCAAGCCAACAATTGATTACTAGTGAGATTATCCTTATTAACATACCAATCCCACATATTCCCAAAGTTTTAAGCTTAGATCATTTAAATAAAAGCGGAAACATTAACCAACTTAAGTAAATACAACCATAATGATCATGATCCAATATATACAGTTCCAAAATAAAGAGTCTACTATGTGCGTGCCAGGAACTAGTGTCACAAGTCAACAGGCGAACTATTAGAATATACAAAAGATGATACAAACTGTACTGCTGTCTGAGAGAAGTAGACAAGAATAAACAAAAGATAACTCCATAGCACTGTTGAGAATCTCCAAGGGAGGCAGCTCACCGTGGAGTCAGGTTCAGAATATATGTCAAGCTCCGGTCGGATAACCAGAAACACCAGCTTCAGAACCTGTACAATTAAGTACACAAGTGCAGCATGACTACATAAATATATATGTACCCAGTGAGTATCCCACCTAACCTCGAAGAGGTAGTGACGAGAGGTTGACATGACACTCACTAAGGTCCAACAGTATAATTTAACAGGATGTAATGGAAACAGTAGGCATGTAAAGACAGTGAAGCAACAAGTATATATGTAAGATACTGAAATCCAGGAAGAATACTGGGAATAAATAAAACAATTACCACTTCACTTTTTCCCTAAATATCTGTCAGCTCAATATCCATGAATTTAGTAACAAATAAATCATGCGCATGTAGGGTAAGGACAACCGGCCGGAGTCATAAGATAGTCAAGCCCGTGCACTACCGAGGATCGAACGACCCGTACCAAAAGTGCACCTCTCCACAAAGTACTCACGTCTATGCACTGCCGAGGATCGAATGGCCCATACCAAAAGTGCATCTCTCAACCTCTCTATGCACTGCCGAGGATCGAACGACCCGTACCAAAAGTGCATCTCTCAATTCCTCTCTATGCACTGCCGAGGATCGAACGGCCCGTACCATCTCAATCCCTCTCTATGCACTGCCGAGGATCGAACGACACGTACCAAAAGTGCATCTCTCAATCCGCTGTGGCGTACAACCCGTTCCCATAAGAGTGGGGAAAATCACACTCCGCTCGCGGAATGTAAATTGCGAAGCGGTCACATGCACATACATTATTCCTTTTTAAAAGAGAATACTTTTCCGTGAACAATTTCTTACAAGTTTTTCTCAAATTTCATAACTTCGGGGACATAAGCAACATGTAACGTTAATTCATTACGCATATAGTTCATATCAAGTAAAACACAAGGCATGATGTGGGCCTAACTACCCAGACATAATAGTAATAGTCGCTACGTACGAACTTTCGTCACTTTGTACGTACGTAGCCCCCACAAATTATCACATATATCATTTAAATCACCTAGGGGGACAATTCCCCCTTACAAGGTTAGAAAGGAGACTCACCTCGTGTCGAATNCCCGAGGACTCGCAACTAGCCAAATATGGTACAATGATATCAATGCACGCTCAAAGTAGGGTAATTATCCTTTTTATTCAATAGTTCAACATTCTTGAAGAATTCCCAAAATCCAACCCCGGGTCCGCACGTTCAATTTCTGAAAATTCTCGAAGGAATCGCTCACCCGAAGCCTAAGGATCGTTAATATACGATTTCTACTTGAATTTATAGCAATAAATGGGTAATTCACCAATTTCTCAAGAACCCTAAATTACTACCCCAATTCTTGACTTTTCAATGATTTAGTAGTTAATTTAGCTAGAAGATCATGAATTAAACTAGTGTTGAGGTGGAATTAACTTACCTTGACATTAGCTAGGTGGTGGTGTGCTCTTCCCAAGCTCACAAGATTCTAATGGTGGAGGAAAATGAATGAAGGGGGTGAAATCCCGATTTTCAAAGAATATATACTGCCTGGCCAATAGGGATTCCGCACCTGCGGCTCGAGGACCGCACCTGCGAGCTGGGGCTCGCACCTGCGGAACTGGACGTGAAGGGATGGGTTCGCACCTGCGGATGGATGGCCGCACCAGCGGTTCTGCTCCTGTGAACTTTTGTCCGCACCTGCGAGAAAGGGGGACCTCACCTGGGGTAGCACCTGCGATGCTTGGGACCGCAAGAGCGGTCCCGCACTTGTGACTGGGCAACCACACTTGCGGTCACACCAGATCAGGTGCACCAACAACTATTTTAGCTGATTTTTAGCCCCGTTGGGTGCCCGGGAGGCCCCTGGGCCCAACCGAGCCCTTGTCCAAATATACCAACAAGTCCCAAATCATAATACGGACTCGCTCGAGCCTTTGGAACACAAAAAACAACGCTAAAACTCAAAATCACATCTCAAAACCCCAAGAACCAAACTTAGGAACTTTAAGTTTTCTAGACGTCGCTAACAACGCGCCGAACCGACCTATACTACTCGGAATGACACCAAATTTTGCAGGCAAGTCATAAATGACATAACGGAACTATTCCCAGTCTTGAAATTCCATTCGGACCTCGATAACACAAAAACACGTCCAAAACCACAATAGGAACTTAAGGAGCTTCTTATTTCAATATTGGGCGCCGAAACACTCCTGGGTCATCAGAAACCCACTTCGAACATACACCCAGGTCCAAAATCATCACACGAAGCAACCGGAACTGACGAAACTCGATTCCGAGGTTGTTTATCCAAAATGTTGACCGAAGTCAAACCAGGCCTTAAAGGCCAACCTTAAGGAACCAATTGTTCCTGTAGTACTCTAAACACCTCCGAATCCCGGACCACCAGTCCCTGCAAGTCATAAATCATAAAAAGTCGTTATGGGAAGTTTTATTTAGGGGAACGGGGTCCGATAATGCAAAATGAGCGGTCATGTCGTTACATTCTCCATCTCTTAAACAAACGTTCGTCCTCGAACGGGTCTAGAATCATACCTGAAGTGCTGAATATGTTTGGATATCTGCTCCGCATGTCCTCCTCGGACTCCCAAGTCGCCTCCTCAACTGGATGGCCCTTCCACTAGACCTTTACGACAGAAACTCTCTTGGACCTCAACTGGCGGTCCTGTCTATCAATAATAGCAACTGGTTCCTCCTCGTAGCCCAACCTCTCATCCAACTGAATAGTGCTGAAATCAACCACGTGAGAGAAGTCGGCGTGGTACCTCCGGAGCATGGATACATGAAAAACTGGATGAACTCCTGATAAACTGGGAGGCAAGGCCAGCTCATAAGCAACCTCCCCAACTCGCCTCAACACCTCGAATGGACCTATAAACCTCGGGCTCAGCTTGCCCTTCTTCCCAAACCTCATAATACCATTCATAGGTGAGACTTTCAACATGACCCTATCTCCCTCCATAAATGATACCTCACGCGCCCTCTGATCCGCGTAACTCTTCTGTATGGACTATGCTGTACGGAGCCTCTCCTGAATCAACTTCACTTTCTCCAAGGCATCCCTTACCAGGTCGGTGCCATATAACTTAGCCTCGCCCGGCTCAAACCACCTGATAGGAGAACGACATCGCTGACCATAAAAAGCCTCAAATGGTGCCATCTCAATGCTGGACTGATAACTATTATTGTAAGCAAACTCGGCCAAAGGCAAGAACTGGTCCCACTGACCTCCGAAGTCAATCACACATGCCCTGAGCATGTCCTCCAATATCTGAACTGTATGCTCCGACTGACCATTAATCTGAGGGTGAAATGATGTGCTGAGGTCTATTTGGGTGCCCATATCACTATGCAATGCTCTCCAGAAGTGTGAGGTGAACTGAGGACCTCGATCTGATACAATGGACACCGACACACTATGCAACCGGACTATCTCCCGAATGTAGATCTAGGCCAACCTCTCAGAAGTATATGTAGTAGCCACTGGAATGAAATGCGCCGATTTGGTCAATCTATCCACAATGACCCAAACTGCATCAACCTTCCGCAAGGTCTGAGGCAACCCAACCATGAAGTCCATAGCGATGCGCTCCCATTTCCACTCAGGAATGGGCATCTGCTGAAGTAGGCCTCCTGGCCTCTGGTGCTCATACTTCACCTGCTGGCAATTAAGACACCTAGTCACATACTCCACAATGTCCTTCTTCATCCGCCTCCACCAGAAATGCTGCTTCAAGTCACGATACATCTTCGTAGCACCAGGATGAATAGAATACCGAGAACTGTGTGCCTCCTCTAGAATCCTCTCTCTCAGGCCATCAACATTAGGAACACATAAGTGGCCCTGAAGTCTCAGAATACCATCCTCGCCAATAGTAGCCTCCTTGGCCCTACCCTGAACCACTGTCTCCCGAAGCTCTGCTAAGTACGGATCATAGAACTGTCGGGCCTTATTCCCCCAATAATGAAGACTGAGCAACCACATGTGCTAAGACTCGGTGAGGCTCTGAAAGGTCTAACCTCACTAGGCGATTGGCTAAGGACTGAATGTCCAAGGCTAGAGGTCTCTCCTCTGCTGCAATATAAGCCAAGCTACCCATACTCTCCGCCTTCCTTCTCAAAGCATCTGCTACCACATTTTCCTTGCCCGGGTGATAAAGAATGGTGATATCATAATATTTCAACAACTCAAGCCATCTGCGCTGCCTCAAATTAACATCCTTCTGCTTGAACAAGTGCTGCAAGCTACGGTGGTCAGGTAGTGCCTCCAAATATTAAGAGCATGAACAATTGCCGCCAACTCCAAATCGTGCACAGGGTAATTCTTCTCATGAACCTTCAGCTGGCGTGAACAATTTCCGCCAACTCCAAATCGTGCACAGGGTAATTCTTCTCATGAACCTTCAGCTGGCGTGAACAATTTCCGCCAACTCCAAATCGTGCACAGGGTAATTCTTCTCATGAACCTTCAGCTGGCGTGAACAATTTCCGCCAACTCCAAATCGTGCACAGGGTAATTCTTCTCATGAACCTTCAGCTGGCGTGAAACATAAGCAATAACTCTCCCCCCTGCATCAATACACACCTCAAGCCAACGCGTGAAGAGTCACAATATACTGTGTATATCCCAGAACTGGAAGGCAATACTAGAACTGGTGCTGAGGTCAATGCTGTCTTGAGCTTCTAAAAGCTCGCCTCACACTTGTTATACTATCGAAGCGGCGCATTCTTCTGGGTCAATCTAGTAAATGGAGCTGCAATAGAAGAGA
This sequence comes from Nicotiana knightiana, assembly GCA_005239525.1. NCBI lineage: Eukaryota > Viridiplantae > Streptophyta > Magnoliopsida > Solanales > Solanaceae > Nicotiana > Nicotiana knightiana. Next base: position 354,319 of record ML436448.1, read on the forward strand.
AACCCTCCACAAATCGGCGATAATAGCCTGCTAGGCCCAAAAAGCTCCTGATCTCTGTAGCTGAAGTAGGACGCGACCAACTCTGAACTGCCTCGATCTTCTGAGGATCAACCTTGATACCCTCTCCGGATACCACATGCCCCAGAAATGCCACAGACTCTAACCAGAACTCACACTTGGAGAACTTAGCATATAACTTCTGCTCTCGTAAGGTCTGAAGCACGACTCTCAAATGCTGCTCGTGCTCACCCAGGCTACGTGAGTAAATCAAAATGTCATCAATAAACACAATGACAAAAGAATCAATATACGGTCTGAACATCCTATTCATCAGGTCCATGAATGTTGCTGGGGCATTAGTCAAGCCAAATGACATCACCAAGAACTCATAATGGCCATATCTCGTACGAAAAGCAGTCTTCAGAACATCTGAAGCCCGAATCCTCAACTGATGATACCCCGATTGCAAATCAGTCTTAGAAAACACACGAGCACCCTGCAGCTGGTCAACAAATCATCGATGCGCGATAAGGGATACTTGTTCTTAATGGTAACCTTGTTCAACTGACGGTAATCAATACACATCCTCATAGACCCATCCTTCTTCTTCACAAATAAAACTGGAGCACCCCACGACGATACACTCGGTCTGATGAACCCCTTAGCTAACAACTCCTCAAGCTTCTCCTCTAACTCCTTTTACTCTTTCGGAGACATACGGTACGGAGGAATGGATATAGGCTGGGCGTTTGGAGCTAAATCAATGCAAAAATCAATATCACGGTCCGGAGGCATGCCCGGAAGATCCGAAGGAAATACATCCGCAAACTCTCGAACCACTGGCATTGAATCAATCGTCGGAGACTCGACAGTGGTGTCCCGCACATACGAAAAATAGGCTAGACAACCCTTCTCGACCATACGTCGAGCCTTCAAGAATGAAATAACCCGGCTGGCTGTACTAACTGAGGAACCTCTCCACTCCAGCCTAGGCGACTTGGGAACGACTAAGGTAACTGTCTTAGCATGGCAATCAAGCACGGCATGATAAGGAGATAGCCAATCCATGCCTAGAATAACCTCAAAATCAACCATGTCGAGCAATAAAAGATCCACTCGATTCTCGAACCCACAAAATGAAATCACACAGGACCGGAAAATCCAGTCTACAACCACAGAATCGCCCACAGGAGTGGACACATAAATAGGTGAACCCAAGGACTCACGAGGGACATCCAGAAAATGAGCAAATAAGACCAAAACATAGGAATAAGTGGATCCTGGATCAAATAACACCGATGCCTCTCTACCATATACTGAAATAATACATGTGATCACGGCGTCTAAGGCCACTGCATCTGATCTGGCCGGAATGGCATAGAATCTGGCTGGAGTACCGGGAGACTAGGCTCCACCAGAGTGAACAGGAGCTGCCTGACCTCCCCCTGACTGGACTCCACCTCTAGGACGACCCCTGCCGACTTGTCCTCCACCTTTAGGTGGCCGGACTGCTGGTGCCGGACCCATCGGCTGATAGCGCTGTTGTACGGCCTTGCCCCGGTACTTGGGACACTGCCTCCTCATATGACCTGGCCCCCCACACTCATAACAACTCCCAGCTGGCATAGTATGCTGCCCCGAAGAAGATCCCTGAATGGCCAGAGGGTGATGAGAGCCCTCAAGCATAACACTGAAATAAGGATCGGAGGATCTCGGATGACTGGGATAACCACTGTGAGAACTCTAAATGGCTGGAGGACGATAGGAACGCTCTGGCATGGAGCTGAAATGAGGCCTCGCTGGAACACCTCAGGGAGGTGGTGGAGGTGCTGAATATAAAGGCATGCTGGGCTGACCACTGCTATACTGACCCCTGCCCTTAGCTGGGGCGCCTCTAAAATCTCCAGAGAATCTGGCCCTCTTATCCTGCTGCCCCTACTCCCTGCTCCTTGACCGATAACCCTCGATCCTGCGAGCAATATCTATTACGAGCTGATAAGGGGTACACATCTCCACCTCTCGAGCCATGGTGGATATAATACCTGGATGCAACCCTTCTACAAACCTCCGCACTCTCTCAACATCGGTGGGTAATATCGTAAGTGCATGGCGTGACAACTCTGAAAATCTGGCCTCATAATCTATCACGGACATTTGCCCCTGCTCTAACCGCTCAAACTGACCCCGCAGTTCTTCCCTCTCAGAGGGTGGAATATATCTGTCCAAGAACATCTGTGTGAACTGCTCCCAAGTGACAGTAGGAGAATCTACTGGCCTGCTGAGAATATAAGACTGCCACCACCTGCGAGCTCTGCCCTCTAACTGGAATGTGGTGAAATCCACTCCATGGGATGCTAGGATCCCCATGTTGTGCAATCTATCCCTGCACCTATCAATGAAGTCCTGGGCATCCTCACCTTGCTCACCCCCGAATACTGGAGGGTGCAATCGAGTCTATCTATCTAACATCTTCTGCTGATTGCCATCCGCAGCTGGTCTGGGCTCCGATGCTGCTATTACAGGCTGGGCCCCACCCACAGGCAGTGTACTCAGGGTGTGATGTAATGTTGCTGTCGGTCCTGCGGCCTGGGCAGTAGGGGTATGGTCTCCCCCTCCCTCCTGAGAAGTGGCAGGATCTGCTAGAAATAAACCAGCCTGGGACATAGTGTCCATAAATCTCATCATACGACCCATGACTGCTTGGAAGCCTGGCGTCGTCATAAAGTCTAGTAGTGCAGGATCTGCTGGAGGCACCTCATCTTGCTCCTCTATAATAGGGTCCTCTAGTGGCGGGACCGGAATAGCTCTGGGACGCCCTCGTCCCCTACCATAGGCCGGTGCCCTCCCCCGGCTTCTGCCAGCGGGGGTAGCGGCCCTTCCCGGGTCTGGAACATCAAATGCGCGCGTCCTCACCATCTGCGAGAGAATAGAAGAATGAATTTAATAAATCATCGACTGCACGACAAAATAAGAACAAAGAGAGGTTTCCTAACACCATATAGCCTCCTGAAGATAAGTACAGACGTCTTCGTACCGATCCAAAAGAATCTACTGGGTTTGCCCGTGACTCGTGAGACTTACGTGAAACTAGTGCTCTGATACCATATTGTCACGACCCAAATTCCAACACAGGTCGTGATGGCGCCCAACACCGGAGTCAGGCAAGCCAACAATTGATTACTAGTGAGATTATCCTTATTAACATACCAACCCCACATATTCCCAAAATTTTAAGCTTAGATCATTTAAATAAAAGCGGAAACATTAACCAACTTAAGTAAATACTTCCACAATGATCATGATCCAATATATACAGTACCAAAATAAAGATTCTACTATGTGTGTGCCAGGAACTAGTGTCACAAGTCAACAGGCGAACTAGTAGAATATACAAAAGATGATACAAACTGTACTGATGTCTGAGAGAAGTAGACAGAAATAAACTAAAGATAACTCCATAGCACTGCTGAGAATCGCCAAGGGAGGCAGCTCACCGTGGAGTCAGGTCCAGAATATATGTCAAGCTCCGGTCGGATAACCAGAAACACCAGCCTCAGAACCTGTACAATTAAGTACAGAAGTGCAGCATGACTACATAAATATATATGTACCCAGTGAGTATCCCGCCTAACCTCGAAGAGGTAGTGACGAGAGGTCGACATGACACTCACTAAGGTCCAACAGTATAATTTAACAGGATGTAATGGAAACAGTAGGCATGTAAAGACAGTGAAGCAACAAGTATATATGTAAAATAGTGAAATCCAGGAAGAATACTGGGAATAAATAAAACAATTACCACTTCACTTTTTCCCCAAAAATCTGTCAGATCAATATCCATGAATTTAGTAACAAATAAATCATGCGCATGTAGGGTAAGGACAACCGGCCGGAGTAATAAGATAGTCAAGCCCGTGCACTGCCGAGGATCGAACAGCCCGTACCAAAAGTGCACCTCTCCACAAAGTACTCACATCTATGCACTGCCGAGGATTGAACGGCCCGTACCAAAAGTGCATCTCTCAATCACTCTCTATGCACTGCCGAGGATATAACGACCCGTACCATCTCAATCCCTCTTTATGCACTGTCGAGGATCGAACGACCCGTACCAAAAGTGCATCTCTCAATCCGATGTGGCGTACAACCCGTTCCCGTAAGAGTGGGGAAAATCACACTCCCCTCGCGGAATGTAAATTGCGAAGTGGTCACATGCACATACATTATTCCTTTTTAAAAGAGAATACTTTTCCGCGAACAATTTCTTACAAGTTTTTCTCAAATTTCATAACTTCGGGGACATAAGCAACATTTAACGTTAATTCATTACGCATATAGTTCATATTAAGTAAAACACAAGGCATGATGTGGGCCTAACTACCCGGACATAATAGTAATAGTCGCTACGTACAGACTCTCGTCACTTTGTACGTACGTAGCCCCCACAAATTATCACATATATAATTTAAATCACCTAGGGGACAATTCCCCCTTACAAGGTTAGAAAGGAGACTCACCTCGTGTCAGATGTACCCCTCGGACCAAGGATGCGCCCGAACTCCGAACTCTACACCCGAGGACTCGCAACTAGCCAAATATGGTACAATGACATCAATGCATGCTCAAAGTAGGGTAATTATCCTTTTTATCCAATAGTTCAACATTCTTGAGCAATTCACAAAATCAGACCCTGGGCCCGTACATTTAATTTCCGAAAATTCTTGAAGGAATCGCTCACCCGAAGCCTAAGGATCTTTAATATACGATTTCTACTTGAATTTATAGCAATTAATGGGTAATTCACCAATTTCTCAAGAACCCTAAATTACTACCCAATTCTTGACTTTTCAATGATTTAGTAGTTAATTTAGCTAAAAGATCATGAATTATACTATTGTTGAGGTGGAATTAACTTACCTTGACATTCGCTAGGTTGTGGTGTGCTCTTCCCAAGCTCACAAGACTCTAATGGTGGAGGAATATGAAGGAGGTGAAATCCCGAGTTTCAAAGAATATATACTGCCTGGCCTATAGGTATTCCGCACTTGCGGCTCGGGGACCGCACATGCGGTCTCGCGCCTGTGAGCTGGGGCTCGCACCTGCGGAACCTGACGAGAAGGGATGGGTTCGCACCTGCGGAGGGATGGTCGCACCAGCGGTGCCGCTCTTGCGGACTTTTGTCCGCACCTGCAAGAAAGGGGGACCTCACCTGGGGTAGCACCTACGATGCTTGGGTCCGCAGGAGCAGTCCCGCACCTGCGACTGGGCAACCGCACATGAGGTCACACCAGATCAGGTGCACCAGAAGCTATTTTAGCTGGTTTTTAGCCCCGTTGGGTGCCCGGGAGGCCCCTGGGCCCACCCGATCCCTCGTCCAAATATACCAACAAGTCCCAAATCATAATACGGACTCGCTCGAGCCTTCGAAATACCCAAAACAACGCTAAAACTCAAAATCATACCTCAAAACCCCAAGAACCAAACTTAGGAACTTTAAGTTTTCTAGACTTCGCTAACAACACGCCGAACTGACCTATACTACTCGGAATGACACCAAATTTTGTAGGCAAGTCATAAATGACATAAAGGAACTACTCCCAGTCTCGAAATTCCATTCGGACCTCGATAACACAAAAACACGTCCAAAACCACAATAGGAACTTAAGGAACTTCTTATTTCAATATTGGGCGTCGAAACGCACCCGGGTCATCAGAAACCCATTCCGAACATACGCCCAGGTCCAAAATCATCACAAGCAATCGGAACTGACGAAACTCTATTCTGAGATTGTTTACCCAAAATATTGACAGAAGTCAAACCTGGCCTTAAAGGCCAACCTTAAGGAACCAATTGTTCCTGTAGCACTCTAAACACCTCTGAATCCCGGACCACCAGTCCCCGCAAGTCATAAATCATAAAAAGCCGCTATGAGAAGTTTCATTTAGGGGAACGGGGTCCGATAATGCAAAATGACCGATCGGGTCGTTACACCATGTGTGGAGGTATACTTGAGCCCCTTAATTGCTTTCCATGTTCTTCCCTTATGTGCAGTCCTACCTGTTTTTGTTAGCTGTCGCCCTAGAATTTTTTACTTTAAAACCTGAGGGTCTGTCTAGCATCTCCCTTTAGGATAGGAGTCCTAATTTCCTCCGGGACTGATAGGAAGGGATGGGTAACAACATGCAATAGAGGTCGAGACCAACACTCGATTTAGTTACTTTCACGGGGTGGGAAAGGGTAGAATATGAATATGATGACCGGTGCGCTAATACCACGGGTAGCCCCTCTTCGAGGAGTGATTACCGGGTATTGCATTGATGTGATCTATATTATTATAAACCTACGATACCCGTTATATGCTTAGATTGTAATCCTTTCAAAATCTAACCTTCTTTACTACTTTCAAATATCTGCATGCTTAAGACTTAAATCCTCTCTTATTTGAGCCTTTATTTGTTTGTTTGCTAAGCCGTACAAATTTACAAAAGCTGTTTGGCCGGGAACCACACTTGTGGATCCTGAGGGGTGCCTAACACCTTCCCCTTAGGATAATTTCAAGCCCTTACCCTATCTCTGGTTAACAACGTAGTTGTAAATGAACCCATTTGGTGTCCTAACTCACCTTTAAAAATCGTTAGGTGGCGACTCTCACAAACACAAACCCCTTTCCCAAAAGGAAAGAGTTGTCTCAACCGAATGTCATAAACCCAATCTCCGCGAGGAAATAGGGGACACGACAAAAGCTTCATCCTCAATAGTGGCAGAAACACTCTCCCCATGGGTGGGAAATACAAACACCAAGGGAGCAACACGACTCCCTTCACCAGCATCTGAGGGAAAGTTTGACATGCTTCGAGGTAAGGAAAAGGAATACAAGAAGATGAGATTGGGGTATGGTGTAAGGCAATGAAATTAAAAAAAGAAAATTTGGAGAAGAAGGCTGGTATTTCGAAACTTTAGAAGAGAAAAATTTCGAATTCAGGTTCAACAAACTCTATTTATAGAAATCATGGCGCCAAACCTGAAATGGCTCATCATAGTTGGCACCAGAACCGAAATGACAGATCCAATCAAAGGTCACGCACAAATCAAAGCAACACATCGAGAACAAGCATGACACATGATGTCACCTTAACCCTTGGACAAGATGGCTCCAACAAATTACCCAGTAAACTTGAGGAATTTGAAATATGAGGCCCACATATGGCCATGTTACCTGCTCACCACGACGACTACGACTCATTATGGTATACTCGACAAATTCGACCACAAACGATATTATCCACTAATTGAACTCACCTGCGGACATCAATAAGCGGAGGACTAACTGTATGTGCCAAAAATTATCTTTGACATGATTAAACCATATTAGCATTAAGAAGGCCCTCATGGCTGCAAATGGTCTCTTAAAAAGTGAAGAGTAGAGCCCATGAATCTATTGAAGATCAAGGTCTAAGAGTCATTGAAGATCAAGGTCGAGGTCGAGCACTCATTGTAGAGAGAGTGAATAACTGAATAACTGCTAGTTTTAAGATAACACATCAAAAAGGAATAGTCTGGTAGATATTCTCTGTATCTGTACTATTAGATTTTTTCCAGGTATATGTTCCATGTAAATAGAAAGAGACACAAGAACAGGGGACATAAAATATTCATTTGTAAGAAAAAATATTGATATTCTATATAGAATCTGGCTTTATTGCAAACATACAACAAACATCTTTTTCCTAAGATTCTTGCCTAGCTTTTCCATTTGATCCAAGAATAACTCGAACATTTGAAAGCTCATCAATCATTCATCATTGTTAGAAGGAGTATCCATTGATCTCACCCCATTTTGGGTGACTCACACATTCTTATTTACTTAAATGCCATTATTGTTATTTATTGCAATCTCCTCCTTTTGGGTTATTGAATATTGTTAGTGTTGTCAACATTTATTTCCATTCAGATAATATACATATTATCTAACTACAAAATCAGCTAACATATTTTTTGGACATTAATATTGGCTAAGCTTGACTCTATTTTTAAAATCTAATTTGGTTAAACCCAGGTCTAAATTTTGGGTCAAACAATTATATACCTTAACAATGTATAACATTATGATTCAATTTTTCTTATTGTTGTATACCTTCGGGGTATACAATTATGCAAATTTTATATCTCGGAGTTATACACTATTCTTAAGTCTTTACGGGGCTTTTCCATCTATACCCTCTTTTTGGGTCACGTTTTAACTTATACCTGCTTTGCAAAAAAAATTGTAAGCGTACCCACTTTTCGCATAAACTTCAGGCATACGGGCCTGAAGTAGCAAAGGCAATCAGACAAACTTCGGCATTCTAGGCTTTTTCAAAAACTTCAGCAGAAGATGCTGAAGTTATTTAGTTCATTTGTAAAAACTTCAGCACTAAATAAGCTGAAGTTTTGTCCTGGATTAATTAGTTTTGTCATAAAGCTTTTTCAAAAACTTCAGCAGAAGATGCTGAAGTTATTTAGTTCATTTGTAAAAACTTCAGCACTAAATAAGCTGAAGTTTTGTCCTGGATTAATTAGTTTTGTCATAAAGCTTTTTCAAAAACTTCAGCAGAAGTGTTGAAGTTACTTAGTTCATTTGTAAAAATGTCAGCACTAAATAAGCTGAAGTTTTGTCCTGGATTAATTAGTTTTGTCATAAAGCTTTTTCAAAAACTTCAGCAGAAGTGTTGAAGTTACTTAGTTCATTTGTAAAAATGTCAGCACTAAATAAGCTGAAGTTTTGTCCTGGATTAATTAGTTTTGTCATAAAGCTTTTTCAAAAACTTCAGCAGAAGATGCTGAAGTTGTTTAGTTAATTTGTAAAAACTTCAACACTAAATAAGCTGAAGTTTTGCACAGATATCAGGAAGGTGGCGCCTGAAGTTGTAAAAATTAGAATATAGGTTAAATAATTTTAAAAATATAGATATAAATTAAATGGGAGCGACCAAATAAGGCGCCCGTGCAATTTCTACCGCCTTTACTCCTTAGTCTTGCTGAAACGAGAAAGAAATGCCCACCAAAAAGATATATTCTTTAGGGATTCAGATTTTCTTTTTACATAAATTCTTGAATGCCTTTTCCTATTCCACCTAAAGAAAAGAAGTGTCTAGTCTAGATAAAAAGTTAAACGGCCTTTATCCAGAGAAGAGCAAATGATATCTTCGTGGAGATGATATCAGGTAGTATTTAACAATTATTTGGTGCGTCCTGAATTTTACTTTTCCAGTTTAAATTTTTGAGGTAAAAATATTGTAAATTATTCCGAAGTTAAAATTTTTAGTTTAAAATTTGAAGACAAAATAAGTACTGACTAATCTCTAAACAACATCCTTGAAATTGGCTATTTGTGCACTTGCCCTATGATATTCACACATTCAGTTTAACAACTTTAACAAGTGTGTAGTTTGATCGAGTTTAAAAAAGTGTGCAACGTTTTCACCTAACGCTAAAGCCATGTTTTTCTCGCTGAAACTTGGGTGTCATGTTAGTAATGACACTTCAGCGTTTGAAACGGCAGAAGGCGCGAGACGAGATGTTACGTTTTACCAAATATGGGGCGAGAGGTAAGCTACCATAAATTAATGGAGCGTAAGATCCCCGTATCTTTAAATTTGACACTTTTAATTAAATACCTTAATAATACAAAGATGAAAAAACTATTGAACATCTCAGAGAAAAATAAAAGAAATAATTGTTGGAATTATGAAAAAGTAGTACTAGCAACTGGTATAAGTACAAACAATACAATATTATATGATCTTAATATAAGTGTGCTTCCTTTTGGACCCCCACACCCCTCCCCCCCAAAAAAAAGGAAATATGCAACTAGTAAAAGGAAAAATACCGTAATTTGGTTGAATGTCAAATTCATCATGACTAAATTGTACTTCCAAGCAAGTAAATAATTAATGGAGAAATTCCTTTAGTAGTATAATCTTAAAAGCTGTTTCTTTCTATATTGTATCTCTAATGTAAGGGTTGTTGGTATTATTCCTCTTCGGGCGTTATACTCTAATTTGATAATATAAATAATAAAGAATTTCTAATTCACAATTGATCTGTAATTAATTCTTATGCCTCCCCACCATTGATTTTTGTAACATATCTAGATTGTATGTATAGAGTGGAGAATGACGTTACTTCATAAATGGTTCACATTTATTCATACGCTGTTTTTTTTTAATTTTTTGTGACTTTGTTTGTGAAAAGATATAAACTTTTCAGAAAGTTTGAAGTTACTGCCTTTATGACATTTTTGTCATTAAACCAAGAATAATGTTACTTAACATTAACTCCCATTTAGCTTCTTATGTTTTTTTGATGGAAGAAAACGTAGATGATTTGCTAATATAAGCATCATCATTTGTGAGTTAAACAACTACCAAAACATTTATTCTCTTATCCTCTCAAAAGATTATTCTTCTTCCTATTTTTCCTGGGCAATTCCTTTTTTTTTTTTTACAAATTCCAAACTTCCAGCCATGAGTGCACATGTTTGGGAGTACTGTGGAACCTTGGGGAGTGACCAGTCTTAACGACTTGCACCCAGTCAGACCGAAACTGCTTTCGAGGCAGTGGCTTGCCACGACACAATATTTATTTTATAAGTTATTTCTATTCTTCTTATTATCCTTGGTCAATATTATCAACTATTTTTCTAACAATTTGAAAGCGAATTCACGTATAACATTGATCAATGGCTACCACTTCGACTAAAACTCTTCCTGATTTGTAAAAGCTTGAGCCTTTGGATGGAAATATTTATAAGCGTTGGTCCCAGAAACTTTTGATTTTCTTCGAACAATTGAAAGTTGATTATGTTTTGCTCAACGAACCTTCTACTAATGTTGTTTCTAATATTATTGCTATTGTCGATGTTCTAATACCACTGATGCTATTGTTATTGATGATGCTGCTAAAAAGAAATTCGAAAAAGATAATGAAACTGTTCAAAGGAATCTGCTTAACCACATGACTAACCCTCTATTTGATTTATTTATAATTTATAAATTTGCTAAAGTACTATGGGACACTCTGGAGAAGAAATATGGTGCAGATGATGCGGGAAAAAATAAGTATGTGGTTGGAAGGTGGATCAAGTTCCAAATGGTTGATGATAAGCGAATTATGGAGCAGGTTCACAGGTATAAATACTTGACTGATGATGTTCTGAATGAAGGCATGGAGATGTGTGAGATTCTTCAAGCTAATGTTCTGATTGAAAAGTTCCCTCCTTCCTGGAGTGATTACAGGAACCAAATCAAGCACAAGAAAAAGAAGAACTTAACCCTCCAAAAACTGATTAGTCACATGAGGACTGAGGAAGCAAACCTTCTCAAAGATGAAGAGGCCGAACGTCTTAAGGATAAGATGAAATATCTCTCTCTTAATTCTTATAAAGTTAACCTTGTGGAATCTGCTAGTACTTTTGTGAAAGAGAGGTTTAAAGGCAAACAAAAGAAATACCAAAAGAAAGGATATCTGAAGAAGTAGAACTACTTCAATAAATCGGAGGACCAAATTCAAAAGTCAAAAGGACCTTGCTATGTCTGTGGAAAACTTGGTCACAAAGCTTTCCAGTACAACCAAAGACAAGGACAAAGCTCAAAGCATGGATGGAAGGCTCCAGTCCAAGCTAACCTTACTAAAAGTGGTGATGTGACTGCTGCTGTGGTCGTTGAGGAAAATATGGTGGCCAACAAGACTGATTGGATACTGGACAAAGGCGCTTCAAGGCACCTCTACGCCAACAAGGAATTGTTCCATGACTTTGAGGTGTCTACCGATGGAGAGTGTGTCTATATGGGTAACTCCACTACTGCTGGAGTTATGGGTAAACGAAAAGTACTTCTTAAGTTAACTTCGGAAAAAACTTTAGCCTTGAACAATTATCTGTACTTTTCCTCCATTTATAGAAACTTAGGTGAAGTTTGGTGTGAAATAAAAATGTGTTTGGACATGATTTTTCAAAACATATTTAACTTTTTATTTGAAAAAATATGAAACATGACTTATACTCACAAGTTCTAAAGACTATCACAAATACCCAATAGTACCAAACAAACAAACTTGCTATCTTGTATATACAGAACCTTCATCAATACCATTCATTATCATTATCACAAACCATAGTGCTGAACATAAATAAGTTTGGTACAAAATTATCATTTTTATAATGAACTATATAATAAACTATCCTAAAATCATAACCTGATATTTTAGTATTAATGGTAATAACAAACACAATCACTAGCTGCTACAATTTGTCAAATTGCAATAATATTACAAGATCCATCAGTCCCAACAAAAATGATCGTAACTAGCTATTCTGTAATATAATTTTCCCATATTATACGAACAATCTCTTCACGACGAGCATGCATTTCCCAAATTGAAAAGATAATTTTTTAACTGAAAAGATATACAAAAGACAAGGTAATCAGTAAGAAAAATGATAACACATAGGAAGCCATTACTCAGATTACACATAGGAAGTCATCTCTTCTGTTTATAGAGGGAAAAGCAAATGCGTGAGTTTAATGAGAGGAAAGTGAGTAGATATGGTTTAGTTGGTCGTAATAAATGTGAGCTCTTTTACAAACTATAAAAGTTTGGGGTAATATTTAAAAATTTTAAAAAAATATAACGGTCATGTTTTGGCCCAAAACCAGCAATTTTAGGGATTTTGGGATTTGGAATTTTGCCAAAATATGGACAAAATATATGGCCAAACATATGATTTCCAAATAAATCCCAAATATATTTTGGGAAAACTCATGGCCAAATGGTTCCTTAGTCTCTGGTGCACTTCTCAACAAAGCATGCCTTAAAGTTATTTTTGAATCTAATAAAATTATTATTTCTAGTGGAGAAGACTTTGTTGGGAAGGGCTACCTCAATGGAGGTTTATTTGTACTAAACATTGTTCAAGAGATTACTAGTAGTGCAAGTACTTCTAATTCTGCTTATATTGCTGAGTCTATTGATTTGTGGCATGGTAGACTAGGTCTTATTAATATTGCTTCTATTAAAAGATTTAGAAAAATCGAATTAATTCCTGCAGGTAATATTGATAACTTTTATAAGTGTCCTATTTGTGTAGAAGCAAAACATACCAAAAAACCTTTTAAGAATGTGACTAGTAAAAAGACAGAATTGCTTGAACTAGTGAATTCAGACTTAGCAGATTTCAAGAACACTGTTAGTAAGGGTGGAAAGAAATACTACATCACTTTTGTAGATGACTTTTCTAGATACACTAAGGTATATCTTCTTAAGTCAAAAGATTAGGCTGAAAGAATGTTTTTGAAATATAAGGCACAAGCAGAAAATCAATTAGACAGAAAAATCAAGAGACTTAGGTATAATAGGGGAAGTGAATACAATACTAATACTCTAGAAGCCTTTTATGAGAAAAATAGTATTATACATGAGGTTAGTGCTCCTTATATTCCCTAATAAAATGGTGTATCCGAACGAAAAAATAAAACACTTAAGGAAACGATGAATTCTATGCTTTTGAGTTCGGGTTTATCTGATAATAAGTAAGGAGGGGGGGGGGGGGGGAGCTGTTTTATCTACATGCTATGTTCTTAATAAAGTCTCTCATAAGAAGTTAGATAAAACCCCGTATGAGTTATGAAAAAGATTTGCCTCTAACTTGAAGATTCTGAAAGGGTGGGGGTGTTTGGCTAAGGTTGACCTAACTGATTTTAAACAAGTAACTGTAGGACCCAAGACTTTGATGCTATTTTCATTGGTTATGCTCAAAATAGCGATGCGTATAGATTTATGTCTTTGAATGATAGTTCTATTTGTGAATCTAGAGATGCAGAATTTTTTGAGCATGTTTTTCCATTGAAAAATAATTTGCCTAGTGATGTGCCTAATAACACTTCTACATCTATATCTGTTAATTCTCATATTGCGCCTTCTTCTAGTGTTACTGCTAATGAGCATAAAAATGAACTTAGATGGAGTAAGAGACGTAGAATTGAAGCTAGCTTTGGTCCTGACTTTATTGATTGAAAATATTGATTTTTTTTAAGTGATGAATTAGTGTTAATCTATTTAATAAAAGAAGACCCTAAGAATTTTAATGAAGCAATGAGGTCAATAGATGCTAGTTTATGGAAAGAGACCATTAAAAGTGAATTAGACTCTATAGTTTCTAATCACACTTGGGACTTGTCTGATTTGCCTAAAGGTTGTAAACCCATAAATAACAAGTGGATATTTAAGAAGAAATTGAGACCTAATGGTACAATTGAGAAATATAAGGCTAGACTTGTTAAAGGGGTTTTAAGCAAAAGAAAGACATTGATTACTTTGACAGTTATTCTCCTTTGACTAAGATAGCGACTGTTAGAACTCTTATTGCTTTAGCCGCTATTCATTATTTAGTGATACATCAAATGGATGCTAAAACTAATTTCCTAAATGGTGATTTAGAGTAAGAGATATATATGTATCAACCTGAGGGATTTGTGATCCAAGGACAGAAGAATAAAGTATGCAAATTGAGAAAGTCTCTGTATGATATAAATCAGACACCTAAGCAATGATATGAAAAGTTTGATAGCACATTTGTGGGTAATGGTTTTATAGTTAATGCATTGTAATGACCCGGCCGGTCGTTCCATGAGATTTTACCCCGTTTCCACCATTTCTGCAATTGTTATATATTGCTAGCCTGTTTTTATTTTATTGGGTCAGTTGGTTTGGGTCCGGAATAGTTATGGTGAGAATTGAGGCATTTAGTCTCTTAAAGAAGCCTAATAGTTGAGAAAGTCAATTGAGAGTTGACTTATTGGTAAACAACCTTGAAATACGGATTTTATGGCTCGGATAGCTTCATTAGGTGATTTGGGACTTAGGAGTGTGTTCAGAATATTTTTGTGATGTCCGGTGTAGAATTTGGCTTGAATTGGCGAAAGTTAGTTTTTGGCGATTTCCGGACGGCAGTGGAAAATAGACTATCAGGGTCGGAATGGAATTCTAAAGTTGGAGCAGGTTCGTAATGTCATTTTGGATATGTCTGCAAAATTTCAGGTCAATCGGAGGTGTTTTGGTTTGTTTCGGCGTAGTTGGCGAAATTTGGAAGTTTCAAAGTTCATATGCTTGAATTTGATGTGATTTTGGTGTTTCGAAGGCTCGACTAAGTTGGAATAATGCTATGGGGTATTTTGGTATGTTTGGTTGGGGCCCCGAGGGGCTCGGGATTGATTTCGGATAGTTGGCGGGGTTTTTGGACTTGGAAAATTGCAGCAATAGCTGCTGGTGCGAAGTTCTGGTGTTGACCGCACATGCGGTCAGGCAGCCACAGGTGCGATGTCGTAGGTGCGACGGGAAGAGCGCAGGTGCAAAAAGGCTAGGCAGGGGATTTTTCCGCAGGTGCGAAGTTTTGGCCGCACCTGCTAAGCCGCAGGCACGGAGGAGTGGCCGCAGATGCGGAATTTGTCCGCTAAGTGGGATTCCGCAGGTGCGCACCTGGGACTGCAGGTGCGATAAAATGTCCGCAGGTGCGGAAATGACTGGCAGAAACAGTATATAAAGGCCGTCCTCGAAAATTCTCTTATTTTCACAATTTTTGCATGCGGGAGGAGTTCTTTGAAGGCGATTTGGAGGAGGAAACTCGAGATTCTTCAGTAAAGGTAAGTTCTTTGGTTACTAACATCGTTCCTATGCTATTTTGTTCGGATTAGGCTTGAAAATTGAAGGATTTAAGTAGGAAAAGGTTGGGAAGAAGGGGGTGGAGAACTGGAATTTCGTTTGAGGTTTTGGGTAGGCAATTGTGATCCGATTTTGATGATTTTGGTATGAGTAGAATCGTGGGAGGACGAGGTTTCTAGTAATTTAAAATTGTCGAGTTCCGAGACATGGGCCCAGGGCTCGGGTTTGGCCGAATTTCGAGATTCTTGTATAATTTGATAATTTTCGACTGGGTTGAGTTCCTTTGATATATATTGATGATGTTAAACTGGTTTTGGATAGATTCGGAGCAATCAGGAGCTAATTTGAGGGGCAAGAGCATTGCGGACTAGTGTTGTGGCCTGGTAGAGGTAAGTAATCATTATAAATCCTGTCCACCCCGGACTTTACATCCCTTCACGGATTTGGAGTGACGCACACACTGGATGACGAGTGTGGGGCGTGCACGAATTGAAAATTTGGAAATATGTTCATTTTTAGGAAACTATTGAGTTGCGAAACTGCCTTTTAAGTATATGTTTTACATTATTGCTATGGTTTGATATATTTGGGCTGTAAGCCATGTTTGAGGCCTAGTGCTGATCTGTTTTAACCCCTTGGGGGCTATTTTACTGATATTCTCACTACTTTGAAACTATGATTTTACACTCAGTCTTTCTTGTGAAATTGTTGACACTCCTATTTGATGATATTACTATTTCTTGAAATGAAATACTATTTTGGGTCGAGAACCCCGTTATTTATGGCCCGAGTGGCATGATGAGAGTGTCTGAATGAGTGAGGCCGAAGGCCCATATTGTGAGGATGTTATGATATGAGAGAGGTCGAGTGCCTGGGAGTGATTGATGCCATGATTTGGCTTGTTTATAGCGCTTGGGCTGTAGGAGCCCCTCTGGAGTCTGTACATACCCCCAGTGAGCGCTGGTACCTACAGAGTGCCGAGTGACGAGGGATTGGGAGACATGAGTGACTGTGAGGTGCTGAGGGACTGATTACGAGTGATGGTGAGGTATGCCCGAGGGGCTTATTATGAGTGACTGTGAGGCATGCCCGATGGACTGATTATGATACATGTTTTGCCCAAGGGGCCTCTATATGATTCATTTCATTTTATCAGTAAACCTTTTGGTTGAAGTTGTTGAAAAATATACATTCTTCAAAGGATTTTTCTGAAGTTGGTTTTAAGGCATGGCGATTTCATACATCTAAGTTATACCATTGGAAAGTAAGGCTGTGTATATTGTGATTTGATGGCATTGATTTTATGTGTTTCCTTGCCGCTTAGACTTGATTTATTTTCATTACTACTGAGTTGGCGTCCCGACATTACTCCCTGCACCTCTGTGTGCAGATTCAGGTGCAGATATCGAGCATTAGCCATCTTTTTCCGTGCAGAGCCAGATTTATGGGATATAGAGGTAGCTGTTCAGCGTCCGCAACATCTCTGTTTTTCCCTTCTTGTTGTATCTAGCTTTCATTAGGAAGTTTTGTATTATGACAGTGAATTTTGGCTTATTCTTCTAGATGCTCATGACTTGTTGGCTCCGGGTTTTGGGGTTGGTGGCACTGTTTATTGGCCTACTTTATTTAGTAAACATTGTATATTTATGAAATGCCTGGATTTTGGAATGGGATGTTGAAAGAAATTGTGAACATGTGGTTATTGGCTAGTCTAGTTCCACGATAGGCGCCATCACGGTCGGTTTAGGATTTGGGGTCGTGACAGTTTGGTATCAGAGCCCTAGGTTACATACGACTCAACGGTCATGCGCAGGTTTAGTAGAGTCTTGCGGATCGGTACAAAGACGTCTGTACTTATCTTCGAGAGGCTGCCGAACTTTTAGGAAACATTTCTATCTTTATTGAACTCTTTCATGCTGATCTATTGATTCTTGAAATCTGAACTTACATTGTTTCATTCTCTCAAAGATGGTGATGACACATCATACCGATCATAGTGACCAGTCACCGACTAGACCAACGAGAGGTCGAGGCCGCGGTCGAGGCCATGGTAGAGGTAGGGGCCAGCTCGCGCAGCAGCAGGAGCAGTACCACAGGATCCCCCTATAGATCATGATCAGGTTCCCGCCGATGGTGTCCCAACAGGACAAGCTCAGGCACCAACAGTGCCATGGTTATTCCGGGTCTTCAAGAGGCCCTGTATCAGATATTGACAGTATGCACCAGTTTGGCTCAGGCAGTCGCCATGTCTTCTTCTGCCACTACAGCTCAGGCTCGAGGAGGCAACCAGACTCCAGCTGCCCGGGCACCTGAGCAGGCTGCATAGGGTATTCAGACACCAGGAGCAGCCCCAGCTTAGCCAGTTGCTCCGGTCTAGGATTATGTGGTCCCTGCTATGCCTGAGGAAGAGCAGCGCAGGTTGGAGAGATTTAGCAGACTTCAGCCTCCGACTTTTAGCGGTACAGAGGGCGAGGACACCCAGGGATTTCTAGATAGGTGCCAGAGGATACTGCGTACCGCGGCCCATATTGTGAGGATGTTATGATATGAGAGGGTCCGAGTGCTTGGGAGTGATTGATGCCATGATTTGGCTTGTATATAGCGCTTGGGCTGTAGGAGCCCCTCCGGAGTCTGTACATACCCCCAGTGAGCGCAAGTACCTACAGAGTGCCGAGTGCCGAGTGCCGAGTGCCGAGTGATTGGGAGGCATGAGTGACTGTGAGGTGCTGAGGGACTGATTACGAGTGATGGTGAGGTATGCCCGAGGGGCTGATTATGAGTGACTGTGAGGCATGCCCGAGGGGCTGATTATGATACATGTTTTGTCCAAAGGGCCTCTATATGATTCATTTCATTTTATCAGTAAACCTTTCGGTTGAAGTTGTTGAAAAATATACATTCTTCAAAGGATTTTTCTGAAGTTGGTTTTAAGGCATGACGATTTCATACATCTATGTTATACCATTGGAAAGTAAGGCTGTGTATATTGTGATTTGATGGCATTGATTTTATGTGTTTCCTTGCCGCTTAGACTTGATTTATTTTCATTACTACTGAGTTGGCGTACTCACATTACTCCCTGCACCTCTGTGTGCAGATTCAGGTGCAGATATCGAGCATTAGCATCTCTATTTTTCCCTTCTCTTTGTATCTAGCTTTCATTCAGAGGTTTTGTATTATGACAGTATATTTTGGATTATTCTTCTAGATGCTCATGACTTGTTGGCTCCGGGTTTTGGGGTTGGTGGCACTGTTTATTGGCCGACTTTATTTAGTAAACATTGTATATTTATGAAATGCTTGGATTTTGGAATGGGATGTTGAAGGAAATTGTGAACATGTGGTTATTGGCTAGCCTAGTTCGACGATAGACGCCATCACGGTCGATTTAGGATTTGGGGTCGTGACATGCATATGATACTTTGTGTTTATTCCAAAACGATATGATCAGATTGAGTGATTATATGTTTGTATGTGGATGTCATATTAATTTTTGGCCCTAATGTGAATGTTGTTAATGAGACTAAGAATTTTTTGTCTTCTAAATTTGAAATGAAAGATCTTGGAGAAGTAGATGTAAATTTAGGGATTAAAATCAAAAGAATTGCTAATGGTTTTTCATTGTCTCAATCTCACTATATGGAGAAAATGTTGAAAAGGTTTGATTGTTTTGATGTAGCTGAGAACTCCTTATGATCCTAGCATACACTTGAGAAAGAATAAATAATCTAGTGTTTTTCAAACTGAATATGGTCAGATAATTGGTAGTGTAATATTTCTCATGAATTATACACAACCTGATATTGCTTATGCTATTTGTAGATTGAGTGGATATACTCACAACCCTAGTAGTGAACACTGGAATGCTCTTCATCGTTTGCTAAGATATTTGAGAGGTACTATGGATTGGGGTTTGCATTTTAATAAATTTTCTACTGTTTTAGAAGGATTTTGTGATGCACATTGGGTTACTGACAATGATGAATTTAGCTCCACTAGTGGCTATTAAGGTTGTTCAAAACTGAACTGAAACCGTTAGCCGAACCGAACTGATGGTTTATTCGCTTATTAGTATTAGATTATCGGGGTAATGGATGTCGAATGGATTGAGATTTTATAATTAAAGGCTTAATGATTTAGGAGCGGATTACTCAATTTTCTTATCGGGTAAACCGTTAACCCGTTAAGAATTTTTATAACTACACTTTTACCCCTATGTAAGACGGCTCTGCCGCTGCTTTTGTGTTGGTTCAGCTGGTTTGAGCTTTCGGTGTTGTTCAACTGAAATGATAAAAGCCAGACATTTAGCTCATATTCTAGCACAGTAAAGTTAGGCGGAGCTGTAGTAAGATGGATGAAGCTAGTTCTCTTTATGTTTAGGATGCTCATCTGGATTTTATAAGTGCAATGAACTGGAACTATGTTCTTTCCATAGATTAGCTTGTATCTGTTGTGTCTTATTTATCAGTAGTTCTTGTATGTACTAGATCGAAGGTGACTCTTCAAAACTACTGTTAGATTAACAAGACAGTCTTTTGAATTTGAATCCGACATAAGTCTGCAAGCATCAACATGTCATCTTACTATGGCTGTTTGGCATTGATTGTTCAAAATTTTTCTATTTGGTTTAGCCGATAAACCGTACGATAACCGCCTGATAATCATTGCTCCAATACCAATTCGTCCATTGTCTTATTGGAAGGCTAGCAGATTACTATATTATAATCTGATAACCGTTAAGTCAAACCGTTAAGCATAATTATTCGTCCGATCCGCCCGATAAACACCCCTAGTGGATGTGTTTTTATTTTGGGTGCAGTTGCTATTTCGTGGAAGTCTTCAAAACAGACATTTATAGCACGTTCGACCATGGAATATGAATTTATTGCTCTTGAGTTAGCAGGGAAAGAAGCTGAATGACTAAGAAACTTATTGGCAGACATGCCTTTGTGAGAAAGACAAACTTCACCGGTTTCTTTACATTGTGACTCACAATCGGCAATTGGAATTGCCAAGTATAGTGTTTACAATGGAAAAAATATATATCCGTATTAAACATGGTGCTGTGAAATAATTATTGAAACGTAGTGTTATTTTCATGAAATATGTAAGATCCGAAAGAAATTTGCAGATCCTTTAACCAAAGGTATAGTAAGGAAAGTTATCCTTGAAACCTCGAGGGGGATTGGGCTAAAGCCCATGGATTGAGGAAGTATGGTGGATACCCGTTTGTGGTCAAACGAATCCATATGAGACTTCAATATGCAGTACATTTCCTATCCCTATGACGTGTGGTAGTTCTTCATAAGATTGTCTATTTGCTCTTAATGATTCCATAGCCTTAAGGTGGTCTATATGTTGATAGACTTGATCAAATCACCTACATGAGTGTAAATGTGCGGTCGCCTTTATGAAAGACTTGGGATGTCTTTCTAGAGCACTCATGAGACCCAAGGTATGTGCATAGCCATAAAAGCACTTTATTAGTATCATGAAGTTTGCATAAACTTAAGAATATAGTATGTGTTATGGGTGTCTCAAATCACGTCCATGCAGTTCAAGAGTACTTCACTTTGTGGATACTAGTTGTTACCTCATTTCATTACCTGTCAATTCAAATCGAAAGATATTGACACTTAAGTACATGTTCCTTCCTTTTGCCCAGAAATTATTCTTATTCTTTATCTTTGCATTAGTGGAGGATTGTTGGTATTATTTCTCTTTAAGCGTTGTACTTAATTTGATAATGCAAATAATAAAGAACTTCTAATCCATCTGTGATTAATTCTTATACATCTCCACCATTAATTTTTGTAACATATTTAGATTATAGGTATATGCAGAGTGGAGAATGAAATTACTACTTCATAAATGGTTCACACTCATTCATACGACGGTATTTTTAATCTTTGTGACTTCGTTTATAAAAAGATATAAACTTTTCAGAAGGTTTGGAGTTACTGCATTTATGACAATTTTGTCATTAAACCAAGAATAATGTTACTTAACATTAACTCCCATTTAGATTCTTAAGTTTTTATGATGGAAGAAAACGTAGATGATTTGCTTATATAAGTATCATCATTTGTGAGTTAAACAACTACCAAAACATTTATTCTCTCATCCTCTCAAAAGACTATTCTTCTTCCTATTTTTTTCCGGCAATTCTTTTGTTATTTTGCAAATTTCAAACTTCCAGCCACGAGTGCACGTGTTTGGGAGTACTTTGGAACCTTGGGGAGTGACCGATCTTAACGATTTACACTCAGTCGAATCGAAATCTCTTTCAAGACAGTGACTTGCCACGACACAATATTTATTCGATAAGCTATTTCTATTCGCTTATTATTCTTGGTCAATGTTATCTTATTTTTCTAACAGGGGTTACTTAAACTTCAAATAAAGTAAAGATTACTAATAATTTTAGTCTTATATAGTACAACTTCTGTCATTGTGTGTCACCAAACAACTAAATAAATCAAGAAACAACAATTTTACAACAAGTTTAATTACTATAATGAGTATTCTATAAAGATAATTATTCGAAGGCAAATTTGTTGTAAAGCTAGTTTGAGTGAAAGTTACATGTACCGATGGTCTAAGAAGTATTATACAATCAAGTCCTTACAAGTTTATTAGAGATATTTCTCATTGAAAATACTTAATTAATAACCTGATAAAAATAAATATATAATCAATATATATAATAAGTTAAATTATACCAATATTAGTATAATTTTTTTCACTGTCAATACATGCAACCTAAATCAAACCAATTTTACTTTATTGCATAGTCATAGCTCTATCATCTTTGTCTCATCAATTGTTGAATGTCTTTATCAGCTTTAAAACCTAAAGCTTCACGACGATGGCTTTATTACTTTATAAGGATTTCACAAGCAATAAAATTGTTCTTTATTCTTTCGAAGTAAACACGAGCACCATATGGTATATTGCTATTCACTACGCCCTCCGGTCCATTTTAGTTGTCATGTTTCTCTTATACACGTTTTCTAAGAAATTACTTTCTTTGGTCTATTTTAATTTAATTTTTTTTACTGTTTTCACACATATTAAAAAATTTATCTTTTAGCATTAATTAACAGCAAAAATTGACCATATTAACCTTACTTTGTTCATTAGAAATATAACAAAATACTCCTAGGGTGTTTACTCCAAGAGCAACTTTGATAAAAAAAAGTTAATTCCTTCTTGATATCTGAAAGAATCAAATATTATGGATCACAAGAAAAAAGCCAAAAAACCAATTAAAATGGGCTTGGGGAGTACTAATAAGAGTTTTTTTTTTACTACTATATCCTTATTTTCATTTCTAAGTTTTTTATGCGATGTAGTCAACATTTTTTCTTTTAAGAACATTTAATACTAAGAGCAATTTTTTTTTGAAATGACAACTATTTTGGACCAGATATCTTTAGTAATCAGGACAAGTACAGTGGACAGGAGGGCATAGTATCATTCAACTAAAGTAACCCACACTAATGACCAAATCAAACGAGTGCAAGAATTAATCAAAGTGGGAAATAAAGAAACACACTACACCAAAATTTTACCAAAACAACTTTAAATTATAAGTGCCTTGTACCATTGGCCATTTCACACCTAGCTAGTGGAAGTAAAAATATCTCATACATACATTATGTATTTTTTTTTATGGATAGACTGATAGATGTTATTGGAGTACAAGTTTCACCCCAAATAAAACAAAACAAAACAAAACAAAAACTTAAAAAGCCCAAAAGAACTTCATAAAAGCTCAACTAAAATTTCGGGGTGTTTAAATTTAGGATAGTATTTATTCAGCTATATCAACTTTAATGATGACATATTAACTCGATTTTCTTGATGGCTTGAAATAAACATCAACTATTTCTGAAGGAAAGGGCGCTCCATTTTCCTAACTCATATTTCGTAAAGGAACTAAGTAATAGTACTATAAATCTTCATCCTCAAATCAATTGTAGTAATTAGTGGGTGGGAAAAATGGAAGAGCAGAATTGAGATAACATCTTAGCCATATGAAACACAACGTTGCCACAACCATTTCCCCCATTAATAGAGTTGCTGCTGCTCCTCCTCCTTTCTAATTGCAATTTGGCATGTTTCTTGGCTTCACGTGAAGATTTCTGCATTTTCAAGAAACCAAGATTAAATAAGTAAGAAAAATCAACACATGGACCCACGAGTGTTAATGATGGAGTAGTAAGTACTCCTTCATATAGATCTTAGATTCGAGCTCTGGGTATGAAGTTGCTTTTATTATAAAATATTTTGCCTCCAATATAAACTTTTTCGGTATGAATCCGGATTTAATCGGACCTTAATACAGATATCCGACATTGAGTGGAAACAAAAAACTCAACACATGGTGATTAGTTATACCAAAAGAGTGATCTATAGTCAAAGTACATTTGGTCAAACTTGCAAATTCCAAAGTTGGGAAATTTAAAAAACAACCACTATACAAGATATTTCTGAATAAAATGCACTTGAAACAATGAGCTGGAATTCATTGATGTATGATACGTTCATTAATACATATTGATAGTCATTAAATGCCGTTGATACCAATGTTAGTTCTTGTTTTTAATTTTTTATTTTCATTTTTGGTTTTTGCGTCGAAATTAATAGTATTTCTCATTGTTTCATCAATAACATGTGGTGCACATAACGCTCCAGTGCCCAAGCGTGATTAAGCTTACGTAAAAACAGTTGATCTTTAATTTAATTTCAGAAGTTAAAAGAAAATATAAAATATTTTCTACCAATGTATAAAATATTAAGGGATCGTTTAGTAGAATGTATTATGGAAAATAATATATTCCATGTAATAGTTTTGATATTATTAATCTCCTTGTTTGATGGTGTTTGTTTTCATATGTATAACTAAAATTTGTATTAATTGTACATCATATTAGTACTATTTTTATATATAGTAAACCGTGACATTAGCAATATCAATATTTTAATATATGGATAAGTATGTATAAAGACAAAAATGTCCTTTAAAATCTTTTTCAAATCCTTTCTAAAGGATGTGTAGGGTATTTTTGTAAGCAAGAATTTTTTAAAACAGATTATGCAATGCATGTTATTTCTAATGCACCAAATCAAACAGTTGAAGAAATAATCTCAGTACAATTAGTTCCAGTATTATTAATCTCAACATTATTGATACACCGTGTTTAATATTATTCTTATACATCCTACCAAACGATCCCTAATTCTAACACCCCTTAAAATGCTGAGGCCTCGATATCAACGATGGGATAACACAACCTAAAACCCACTCTGATATCATGTAAAGAAGCTGAATATTGAATTTAAATCAATTTTAAAAGCTAACTCATGAAATAACGATTAATAAGATCATATAAGAATAATATAGCTCATTCTTTCAACTGATATAAAATATTCTATGATCTTTGAAATCTTCACGAGAAAAATTATTGCAATCTAACCCTAAATACTAAGTGGAAACAAAATTAAATCGTAAATCGACTTTCTCTATCCAATGCTCTTAATTTCAACAAAACGCACTAATTAATTTGTTAAATGTTTCTCTAAAAAAAATTATGGCCGGTGGAGAATTGTATGTTAAGTGAAAAAAAAAGTGAAATCACACTCTTTACCAGCTAAAAATAAATATCTAGACTCAATGATATGTATTTCATTTTCTAAAGGGTCAAATTTATAACTTAGTTTATCAATTCACTTCCAAAATAAAAATTAAAATATCAAAAATTCAAAATACAGATCATAAGCACTTTTAGAAATATAAAAAGATATTTTCCCTATTATTTATTCAAAATTAAAATCTTCTGACAATTCAAAGACCCCACAAAAAAAAAAGGGAGTAATTAACTGGATAAGATAACGATAGTGCATATTCAATCAGTTAGTATAATTTAAATTCCAATCAATTAATTTCTGAATTTAGTTTTCCATTTCAAATTAAAATCTAATTAATTGCTCAAAATAAAAGAATTCTCAAATAGAAAAATAATAATTTTAGCTAGAGGAAAATGGACTTACAGATTCATGAGGAGGTTCAGCAAGAAGAGAAACTCTAACAATAGAACCATCTCTTAAATTATAAAAAGATAAAGGCTGATCACTTTTCATTTCAATTGATTTGTAATAAAGAGCCAAATAATCATCTCCCCATGCTTTTTTAATCACTTTTTCCAAATCTCTTACTTTATCTGCTTGTTTCACCTCTGCATACATCTCCGACGTCGGCGACTTCACGTTTATCGTCAGTTTTCCTTCTCCGGTCGCCGGAATTTTCACCTGCAAAGATGGAGCTGAAGACGAAGAAGAAGAAACCATTTGCCTTTTTTCTTTTTTTTTCCTTCTAACTTTTTGATCAAGTTTTTTTGTGTCTTCTTTATGTTATCTAACTTACCTCTCCTTTAATAAATATAAGTCTTCTTCTAAATTAGTGTAAGTACTTTATTATTCATGTATTTATTACTGTGCTCTCTTTGGTCCCTACCTTATAAGTAATCAGATTATAATAGCTTGGATGAAATTAACTATGTTTTAAATAATTGACATTATAGAAGAATTATATAATAATATATGCGATATAGTCCTACATCGTGTATATATATACAGATCTTATTCCTACGTTATAAAAGAGTAATTCTATCATTCTTTTTCTTATTTATTGTTATTGTGATAAATAATATAGTGTTGATTAATTGATATGTTTCAGAAAAATTGAAATATTTTATAATTAAATTATTAAATGGCTTTCACAATGAACGAGCAAAAACCTTTAAGAAATATAATATTGACAGGGAATAATATTATTTTATTTAAAATATCTTTGGGATTTTCCTGTAAAAAGCAAGTAGTCTTGAAAAGATTGTGTGAATTAGGTCACTGAGGGTAGTTGACTTTCTTCCATGTGTAACATGGTGGAATTAAAAAGAAAACTAGTACGGACCCCTTTACTTGGTGCAGAAATCAAGAATTACAAAAATCAAATAAAATAAGAAAAGAAGATTGCGATTTATGCTAATCCGTAGTCATAAGTCATGTAATTTTTTTTAATTGTCTGTTTAAAAAGAATAATACTTTTTTGTATTTTAAATTTCTCAATTTAGTTTTAATGAGATGTTTATAATCACATAATTTTTTAAATTTATTTTATATCATAATTTTAAAAACTATTTTGTTTTTTAAATTTTTTGTCATGTTAAATAGTGTCACATAAATTGAGACAAATTAACTGAAATTTTGTTTATTTACAAGGCAGAAAATTTCTCCAAATCTACCCAAAAAAATAATAGCCGATAGGCATATCCGTGGTACTGGAGATAAGGAGGGACCATAGTTCCAGCAATATCGGTCATTGGTTGTCCTTTTCACAAAATGTTTCTCGATTTCTCTCCCAAAAATAGTTTTACAAGTGGTCATTCAAAAATAGTCACAATTTCAAAAATAATTAAAATTTAATCACTTTTTATGTAAAAATAAATTTGAACGAAAATACTGTTCAAAATCCGAAAAATATTCCAGCATAATATACTGGAATTCCAGCATATAGAGTTCTAGTATAATATGCTAGACTTCCAGTATAATATACTGGAGTTCCTGTATAATATACCGGTCCAACATAATATGTTGGAAGTTCATACATAAATGCTCCAATCTCCAGTATATTATGCTGGAACTTTCCCCGTGTTGGAGTTCTAGCATAATGCTGGAAGTTCATACACAGGTGCACCGATCTCCAGTATATCATGCTGGAACTTTTCATGTTGCAGCAAAATAGTGACTATTTTTCAATGATTTTACAAACGCTGGCTATTTTGAATGACCAGTCCGAAAAATGACTAGCCGGTGCTATTTTTACTTTCTAATATTGTGGCATATACAATCAGATCTCTCTATAATAGCATACTATATAACAATCGTTTACGATAAAAGTCATATATTTCTCGGAACCAATTTTTATATTATGTTACTACATATCCTATATAACAACACTTCACTATTGTATCCAAAAAAATTGAAACAAACGAGACTTTCATAAAGAGGTTTAACAATTCTTTTTGGTAAGTAATAGATTTGCAAGAGGGAAAAGTTCTAGAAAAAATATCTAGTGTATTCATATAATTCTTTTAGCCAAAGAAAGGAAAAAGTGTGATGCAATTATTTTTTTAAGAGTGAATTTCATTAAACCCCTTTAATATTTAACGGTTGAAAAATAGTGAAAAATAATTCTTTTTGAATAGAACAAATAATGCCTTTGAGCAGCATTTTTTGGTAAGCTATAAAATTTTAATACAAGGAACAAGTATTGGTGTCCTTTTCTTTTGGTCAATGTACTAAAATATTAACTAAGATTTGGCAATATACTTCACGCAGAAGATAATAAACACAGAGTTGAATTAAATTATGCATAATTGTAAGGAGCTAACCAAATATAAGACACAATGAATTAGCAGGACAATATAACCTACTAGCACGACAAAATTTTTGGTTTTTTACTCGGTGTTCGGTACCTAAATCCGAGTTCACTGGACAAAATAACCTACTATTAGCTGGATAAAATAACCTACTATTATATTGTGTCTGTTAAATTAATTATTGTATACCCAAATGGTATACAATTCACCATTTCGCTATTGTCACGACCCATTTTCCCCATCCGTAAGACGTCGTGACGGCACCTAGTCGCTACGACTAGGCAAGCCTATTAACATTGAAATAACAGAAATAAAGGAAATAATGGAAGAACTAAGTTCAATAATTACTATATAATGGTAAACTGATGCTTGACATATACAATTAAAACCAATATGCGATTATACACAATACTTCCCAAAAACCGGATTCACGAGTCACAAGATCTAAGAGAAGCTATCCAACTGTCTGCTATACATAGAGTCTAAAGAAATAAAGGAGGAAAAACAGAATAAAGGATAGATGGGGACTCCAAGGATCTGCAGGCGCGTGCAGAAGTACCTTGAAGTCTTCGGCGGGCTGCTGCGGCTGCACTAATAATAAGGCGGATGAGAGGTACCTGGATCTGCACACGAAAACATGTGCAGGAAGGGCATGAGTACACTGATCACACCCAACTATGCCTTATGAAAAGGACTAAGCGATCGTTGCAAATATAATCCGGGTATTTAGCCCAGAGTCGAATTCCACAGGGAATTAACCTATCAATCACTTTTTTCAAACTCACTAAATTCTCCGTAATCAACTTCCCAGATATTTTGAATAATAATTGGTGATATTTATACTAACTATAACTGGATAAAATTAATTAAAATAAGAGTTAACTATGACTAAGTTGTAAACAAATAAGAGAAGGATCTAAGGTTGTGATTTCCCCTATTGATGGAATCCCTTCCTGTTATGTGTCATATAGATTTTCTTAATCGTCTCTACCGATCATGAGCACTCTTATTACCGTAAATCTCTCCTGAGTAATTACGACAATTTACTAGACGCACTCTCCCGAGTTAAGCTGGCTGGCTTTTATTACAGCTCACTTAGATTGCACCCAAAGTTTTGTTATCCCTAATCCCATCTTTAAACCCTCGGTTATTGATTCCTCATATACTTTGGGAGTGGTGTTGTTCAAAAAATACCTAAATATGCACTTTTTCCCGAGGAATACATACTAAATAGGCGCATCTAATTGATGATCCTATCAATTAACTACAACAAGAACGTAGTTGAACAAATAGAGATTAAACTGGGCAAACTATATTAACACAACACGAAGTCCATCCTTCAACAGGTTCCATCAAAACCCTAGACTAAATAATTAGCTGCTCATAATTGTGTTCATAATAACAACAACAAAATTCATCATGAATGATAAAAATAAAAGGAAGAAAGGTAGAACTTGATGCCGAATTATTCTCCTTGCCTCTTCTTGCCTTGAATAAAACTAATAAAACCTTGATATCTTCTCTTTTGGGCGAGCTGGACCTTTTATAGGCTAAGTGGAATTACTCCCGATCTTCCAAATTTACCCCCTGAAGTTACCGCGTTCTGGACGGACTAGCGCGGCCGCGCTCGAATCGCGCTAGTGGCTGTGCTAAATGCAATATCCACTGTCCCGTTTCTTCTGGACTAGCACGGTCGCGCTCGTGACGCGCTTGGGTCATGCTAATAGGCATCAACACTGCCCCATTTCTTCTGCTCTAGCATGGCCACACTAAGGCCGCGCTTGGCCCACGCTAGCGTGGAACAGCCATTCATCTCTTTTTTTCTTTCTTCCTTCACATGCACTCAACTCCAAGGGTCTTTCCTTGCTTTAATTTAGCTCCAAACATTGTCCTATATCCTCATAAGCATGACTTGCTCCTGCAAAACATAAAATCCACAATTAGAGCCATTTTATCGTCATTTAACCTTCCTAGAATAGTGAAGCATAGTAAAGTTGGGGTATAAATAGTCGCTAAACTACATGAATCTAGCCTATTATCAACACCCCACACTTAAATCATTGCTAGTCCTCGAGCAATCCACCATACTCTACAAAGGTTCCTTCACTAAGCATTTGCCTAACGTATCACACCAAGAACATATCACCAAAGTTGCGTCTAGTAGTGTAACATATTTGCCTCAAGAGTTGACTCTCACGTGCCGTTCAATATTCATACTTACTCAATTTACTCTATACAGAGGTCAAGACTTACCTTTCCTTCGTGAATCAAATGCCCTCACATCACACAAGAGAGTAGTTCCACAAGTCATAACATTAAGGACAATTAGGAACTCAGATAGACAAAATTCACTCATTCTCAGAAAGAACATTCATATGCCACAAAAAATGCACCATAAGCTTGCCCGTAGTGTACTACTCTACTATCGAGCCCATTCAGTGTAAGATCAATTAGGACTTCATTTGGTTGTAATGTAGGCTAAGGGACGGGTATGATATATTTGGATATAGTGACTAATCTCCCTAAGCAATTTTAATACAATTACTTTCGCATTCAGAGCTAAACTTATGTCAGACCAAACATTCCACCACACTTCTACTTGTAATACCCCAAACTCCTTTAGGGTGCAATTGTATCAAGTCTCCACTTATCAAGGACTATATTTACTTATTTTTTTTTCCAAGTGGCGCTTATTCTTTCATTTTTTTAAAACGCTGCACCTTTTTCCCTATTTCATTGGTTCCACTCAAAAACCAAACTAACCACCCTACACTTTAACTTTTACATACTTCATAACAATTCAAGTGCTCATGGGAGGTAAAGGGGTTCAAACAGATGGGCCATTCAAATAATTGGGTAAGGTTTATAATGTGGTTGCCAAAGAAACAGGCTCAACGGGGTTAACTGCAATAGAGCACATTTAGGTGGGTATACTTTATATATCTGGCTTAACAAAGAAATGTCTATATCACTTTTAAGACTGAATAAAGCTACTATTTTGCTTCGCAAACACACAGGGCAAGTTCTAGACATCAAATGCAGAACATAGAATACAATACAACACACACACACACATACATGACACATGACTTACTCCAGATTGGCTTATCAAAACACTCTCGTCTGAGTACTTAAGTCAGTTACAAACATCCAATTTAAGGCACTCTAACAAGAATCAACATTGAGACTAAGCGTCACACTCTAGTGTCTACTGTGTTCAGGTGTAACAACGCTAAGGGGTTCTCTTCCTATCTCAGCTCATAGCCCCTAAGTACCTAATAACAACTAAAATCAAAATTAAAAAAAAACTAACTACACCTGCTTCAAGCAAAACCCTTGGAAAAGAACCGCGGTCCAAAGAAAAACCAAGGGGGGAGATACTGCACTACCTAAAACAGAAAATCTTTTTGGTATTTTCTTTAGACTTACTTCCCTCAAGAAAAATGTCTAGCAAATCCGTCGTCAGGAAGAGTCCAACATATTTCTGGGTTTCTTTTTGGTCGATTTAGACCCTCAAGAACCCCGTCGAATGAGATCCGTCGTAGGGACAAGTCGAATTACATAATTAAACTACTACTTAAAACCAAAAAAAAAAAAAAAAAAACAAAAGAAAACATATAACCATTATGTTCCTACATATATACACATACAATGAAGTGTCCCCCACCCCACACTTAAAAGGATGCCATGTACTCATGGCATACAAAATAAAGAACTGTGAGATAAAGAAACTTCCCTGAAGGATCAATCTTGATCGGAGACCGTCCCCGGGTCTAGATGACAAGCACGACCCAGAGCCTGCAGCCAACCCATTATTTTCTTCTCTGATTTTGCATTTTGGGTGGCTAGCGCATCAACTCGCGACCACAAGTCAATGACTGAGGTACGCAAACCTGCCATCTCCTGCTTCAAATTGTCCAGCCTATGACTCCGACGGGCTCTAGACGGGCCTGCTACGTCGGCAACATGCTCATGAGCGGGCAGCTCCGCCCCCACTTCTACCTGCTCGTTCTCCTCCTCCTCAGGATGATTCTCCCCGTCAACATCCTTCCCAGTAGTTACCTTTTTTGCTCAAAAGGTGGCCTCTATCGGAACTTTTCCATTTACCACTAAATTTTTCGGCACCCGGGCTGCACGGCATAATCTAGTGACAAGAGAGGGGAAGAAGAAGCCATACCTCTTAATTGGACAGTGAATAAACATATCCTCGTGCATGAGCTTGGCCATATCAAAGTCGTTGCCATTCATGAAACACCAGATCAAACAAGCACGAGGAGCATTCACCTCCGTGGTGTTATGGGACGGGATCAGGCGGTTGTTGATGATGTATAGCCAACACTTCACTTCAAAGGTGAGTGCCGACGACTTGAACTTAGCCCCGTATTTATACCACTCAATCTCCTTGCCAGGGGTACAAATAGTTGGCAGGAACGTCTCCCACTGAGTGAAGCGTCTACCATACCCCTCATAGAAGTCATCCATCTCCGCCACGGAACCTGGCAGCCTGTAGGTTCTCCAAATGGCTTCCACAGAGGTGTCAACATACCTCTTTCGCACGGTGACCACATCATTCCTATGCTCCCAAACATTTGCATAAAATTCTCTCACCACCATTGCATTGGCCTTGTCCGGTTCTTTAAAGAAAATATCCAACTAGCGCCGGAGCAGCTCATTGTAGATGTTCGGACAGTCATGCCGTAGGGACGCTGTATCAATGCCATGTTCTGGTATTGGCACCTTTTATTCCTTATCAGTAAACCGTTCCTGAGCCTTAGCGGATACGAACTTGTTGCTATCATAAGAACGAGCAGCAATTGACACGCGTGCTCTCGATGATTCCACTTGTCTGCTAGAAGAAGGACCGGTGGCTTGGAACTTTCTGGGGGGGTGGGGTAGGTTGCCACATTAACTACAATAAGGAACATCATTAGTGCAGTACAAAAGAAGTGACCCAACTGTGGTTACTCAGACTTCACCCTTACAATTGGTCACAATTATCATTGACATTCACTGTGGCATTTAAAAAAACACTTGGTGGGCATCATTCACCGGAGCCCCCAATTAATCATGTTGTAACCCAATTACCACCACAATTTCCCCAAAATCAACCAACTAAGGCAAGATATACAACTCCACGATTACCACCACCCACAAGCACTACATATACACTACAAATAACTTCTAAGAAAAGAGAAGAAAAACTACTACCTAACAAAGAATTAAAAAGAAAACCTAACAAAACTTGGCAAAGAAAAAACATACCTTTGGTGTGAGAAGATTGTGAGAGTTGAAGAAGTGTGTTGAAGGTTGAATTAACAATGAACTTGGGAGGATGAGGGCTGAGAGTATTTTGGGGAGGGAGAGAGGCGTGTGTTTTGGGGTGGGGAAAGTAAGAGTTTTAAAAGATAAAGTGTTTTAGGAGGAATAGGAGAAGGAGGGTTAGGGTTAGGAAATAATAAATAAGAAAAAAATTAAAATCAAAATGAAAAAATAAAAAATTAACTGACTAAACCTGTCCGGCGAACCTACAGGCGCGGTCCTAGTGCGATCATATCGCGCCCGCGCTAGTAGCGTCGAGACGAGGCAGAAGGGAACCTAATTAGCGCGGCCACTAGCACGGTCATAGCGCGGCCGCGCTACCCCCAGGCAGACTAATCTTCGATATGCGCAGTCCAAGCGCGGGCACAAGCGCGCCGCGCACCTGGACCTCAAATTTTTTTATTTGTTTTTACCTTTTTCCTCGGGTCGTCTGGACTTAACATTCGCCTAAGCTCACCTCCATATGTTAGTACATACATACAGTCAAATAACATTCTAACTACACCAACTCACTACGCATTGGGTTGCCTCCCAACCAACGTCTTAGTTAATGTCATGGCACAACAATTACAACAAGTCAATGGGTTGCCTCCCATGTAGCGGCTGATTTAACGTCGCGACACGATGCAGATGAGTGTATTTAAGGCTCGCTCGACCTATGAGGTTCAGTCAGATGTACTACAAACACTTCCTTGGTTTCATCCATGCCCACATACAGTTTCAATCTGTGCCTGTTGACTCTAAATGTGTGGGAATCTTTTTCTGAAGCAATCTCTATGGCACCTGAAGGGAGCACTTCAACCACACGAAATGGCCCAGACCATCGTGACTTGAGTTTACCCGGAAATAGCCTTAATCTTGAATTATAAAGCAACACCATATCTACGTGTTTGAAGTTTCACTCAACAATGTTCTTATCGTGCAACCTGTTCATTCTTTCCTTGTACAACCTCATGCTCTCGAAAGCAATATGTCAGAACTCATCTAGATCATGCAATTCTGTGACTCTATTTGTGCCCGCAGCCTCAATGTCCAGATTTAGCTACTTCAATGCCCACCAAGCTCTATTTTCTAGCTCCACTAGCAAGTGACAGGCCTTCCCTAACATCAACTTGTATGGTGACATACCAATTGGTGTTTTGAAGGCGGTTCTGTAGGCCCAGAGTGCATCATCTAGCTTTTTCGCCCAATCAGTTCTTTGGCGTTAAGTGTTTTAGTCAAAACACTTTTTATTTCTCTATTAGACACTTCAACATGTCCACTGGTCTGAGGATGGTATGGGGTTTCCACCTTGTGGCGCACATCGTGCTTTGCTAGCAATTTCTCGAAGGCTCGATTGTAGAAGTGCGTGCCTCCGTCACTGATAATAGATCTCTGGATCCTGGAATGGGTGAATATATTCTTCTTCAAAAACCCAATCACCAACCTTGCGTCATTGGTGGGGAGTGCTGCAGCTTCCACCCATTTGGACACATAATCTATAGCAACAAGTATGTACTTATTGTCATAGAAGCTGACGAAGGGGCCCATGAAGTCTATCCCCCATACATCGAAGACTTCAACCTCTTGAATTGGGTTCATGGGCATCTCATGGCGACGGGAGATGTTCCCGGTTCCCTGATATTCATCACAGCCCATCACCCATTGATGTGCATCCTTAAACACGGTTGGCCAGTAGAACCCAGTTTCTAGCACTTTCGCCGCCGTCCTGACTCCTCCAAAATGTCTGCCATATGCCGATGCGTGACATGCCTGCAAAATAGAAGATTGTTCTATCTCGGAGACACACCTTTGGATCATATTGTCAACACAAATTCTAAATAGATAAGGTTCATCCCAGTAATATATGCGTCAGTCACGGTAAAATTTTTTCTTTTGCACAGAGGAAAGGTCATAGGGGACTATACCACTTGCCAGGTAATTTGCAATGTCTACATACCATGGCACTTCCTCAAGGCTTGTGGCGAGTAGCTGCTCGTCTGGAAAGGTTTACAGAATATCCTTTGCCTCAACTAAATTTTTAGCTCCTTCAAGTCGCGACAGATGATCCGCGACTTGGTTCTCCGTTCCCTTACGGTCACGAATCTCCAGGTCGAACTCTTGTAGTAGTAGCACCCAATGAATCAGGCGTGGTTTGGACTTATTCTTTTCAATCAAGTAAATGAGAGCAGCATGATCAGTGTATACAATTACCTTAGAGCCAATCAGGTATGATCTGAACTTGTCAAAGGCGAACACCACCGCCAGCATCTCCTTTTCAGTCACAGTGTAGTTCAGCTGGGCTCCACTCAACGTCCTACTTGCGTAGTAAATTGGGTGCATTATCTTGTTTTTCCGCTGTCCTAGCACTACTCCCACTGCATAGTCATTGGCGTCACACATGAGTTCGAATGGTTGCTCCTAGTCGGGGGCAACAATGATGGGTGTTGTGACTAGCCTCTTCTTTAACTCCTCGAATGCTACCCTGCAATCGTTAGAAAACACGAAAGGGTGATCTTTTTCTAACAACTTA
Organism: Nicotiana knightiana; assembly: GCA_005239525.1. NCBI lineage: Eukaryota > Viridiplantae > Streptophyta > Magnoliopsida > Solanales > Solanaceae > Nicotiana > Nicotiana knightiana. The sequence goes on from ML436448.1 coordinate 390,290, forward strand.
CATAGAGGGCTGGCAATTTTTGACAAGTCTTTGATGAATCTCCGGTAGAAACCGGCATGCCCGAGGAAGCTCCTGATTTCTTTGACTGATGAGGGAGGTAGAAGCTTTGCTATCACATCAACTTTAGCCCGATCCACCTCAATTACCTTGATTTATACTAGGTGTCCCAAGACTATACCCTCTTGTACCATGAAATGACACTTTTCCCAATTGAGTACAAGGTTAGTCTCGATGCACCTTTTCAACACTCGGGTCATATTTGTAAGGCACCCATCGAATGAATTTCCCACCTTAAGAAATCATCTATGAACACCTTCATTATGTCTTCAACCATGTCGGTGAATATGTACGTCATGCACCTTTGGAATGTGGAGGGTGAATTGCATAGGCCAAAGGGCATCTTCCGGAAGGCAAAAATCCCATATGGACATGTGAACGAGGTCTTCTCTCTGTCCTCTGGTGCAATGGAGATTTGGTTGTTCCCTGAGTACCCATCCAGAAAACAGAAATGAGACCTCCCTGCCAGTCTATCAAGCATCTGATTAATGAAGGGAAGTGGGAAGTGGTCTTTCCGGGTGGCCAGATTTAATTTCCTATGGTCGATGCAAATTCTCCAGCCTGTGACGGTTCTTGTAGAGATCAGCTCATTGTTATCATTTTTCACCACCGTCATACCACCCTTCTTAGGAACACATTGCACCGGGCTAACCCAGTTGCTATCAGCGATGGGGAAAATGATTCCTGCATCTAAACACTTAATAATCTCCTTCTTCACCACTTCCTTCATATTGGGGTTCAGCCTTCTTTGGTATTCCCTGGAAGGTTTGTTCCCCTCTTCCAGTAGAACTTTATGCATACAATACGCTGGGCTGATCCCCTTTATGTCTTCCATGGTCCACCCAATGGCAGTCTTGCACTCCGTAAGTACCTGCAAAAGTTGTTGTGCCTGCACATCTAATAAACTAGATGAGATAATAATAGGTAATGTGGAGTTAGGTCCTAGGAACACGTACCTGAGATGGGCGGGCAGTGGCTTCAACTCCAGCTTTGGTGGTTCTTCTATGGATGGCTTGGCTGGAGGAGTTTCTCTTTTTCTAAGTGAAGGGGCTCAAGTTCAAGCGATATTTTCCAAAAGCCTTTGCCCTCAAGAGCCAGCACCCATTCTACCAATTCTTCCCCATTCACCTCATCTAAATTCATAAGACATGCAGCAAGGGGGTCCTCAATAGTCAGGGACTCATCATCCTCTTCCAGGATTACATCCACGGCATCAGTAAGAGAACAATTGGGGAATTCGCTTGGTCGCCTCATGGATTTCTGCACGTTGAATGTTATCTCCTCATCGTTCAACCTCATCTTGAGTTCCCCAGTTTCACAATCAATGAGAGCTCGCCCCATGGAAAAGAACGGCCTTCCCAAAATTATGGGAATTTCTTCATCCACTCTACAATTCAGAATCACAAAATTTGCAGAGAACATAAATTCCCCTACCTGCACCAACACGTCATCCAGAATACCTGAGGGCCTTTTCACAGTTCTGTCAGCCAGTTGTAATAACATAGATGTTGGTCTAGCTCTTCCAATCCCCAACCTCTTATAGATAGCCAGGGGCATAATATTAATGCTGGCCCCCAAATCACAGAGTGCCTTGGCAAAGGCAAAATTACCAATGGTGCAGGGAATTGTGAAACTCTCTGGATCATATAACTTTTCAGCAGTTGGTCTTGTCACAACAACACTGCAAGTCTAAGTTAGAGTCACCGTGGCTAAGTCTTGGAAGTCAAATTTTTGGTACATCAAGTCCTTCATCATTTTTGCATAACCAGGCATCTCTTTCAAAGCATCAATCAATGAAATATTTACCTAAATCCGTTTCAACATCTCCAAGAATTTCTTGTATTGCTCATCTTTTTGGTACTTGGCCAGCCTCTGTGGGAATGGTGCTTGAGGTCTCTTCTTCCCAATGATTTGGGTTTTCTCTTTGTCAAACACTACCTCTACTACCGGCTCCTGGGCTGTCTCAGCTTCTTTCTCAACCTCAACCTGTGTGTTGGTTTCTTTCTGGGCAGGCTGCACTGTCACCTCTGTCAGTCTTGCTGAATCATCTAGCTCAATGGGCACTGGTACAAGTGTCTCAGCCTGTCTGCTTTCTCGAGCCCTCTCTTGCTCCAAGTCTAGGTCTCTGCCGTTACATAAACTCACTGCCATCTGCTGCTTTAGGCCCCGATCTTTTGTATTTACCTGAATGTCTGTAGGGAGTGTCCCGTGAGGAAGATTATTCAATAACATCGAAATCTAACCCAATTTTACTTCAATGTTGTTTATGGATGACTCATGTGCATCTACTCTTTCAGTCACTTTTGCATTTGACCCAATAACCTACTGCATCAGTGCCTCGAGTTTAGCAAACCCATCTTCCTATATCCCACCATGTTGTTGCTGAGGAGGATGATAACCTGCTGCTAATTTTGGTTGTTGTACCCCAATGGAATTTGGTAGGGCGCCACATTACTGTGAAGTCGCATGGATCCTATATTTCCATTGTTGTGATGCGGCTGGACTGGACTGTATGGCTGATTCTGCTGGCCCCAATTCTGACCACCCTGTCTCTGGCCCCCATAATTAGACACATAATTCAGGTTCTCAGGGTAGTGATGGTGGTCGATTTTAGCATTCCACTGGCTACCAATTGGCTGACTAATGCAAGATGTGCATAAGCCGCCATTGGTTGTATCTACAAGGTGCACCTGTTGCTTCTGCCCTGACTCTCCCACCTTTTTGGTGAGTATGCTCATTTGTGTCATTAAGGTGGCCATATTTTCAGCAAGAGTGTTGGCTGGATCTAAGGCCACTGAGTGAACTACTGGAGTGATGGGTGCATTCCTGGTTGTCCACCCCGAATTCTATGCCATCTTGTCAAGCAGGATCTTGCTTTCTCTCCATGATTTGCTCAAGAATGCTCCACCAGCTGAAGCATCAAGATTAGCCTTCACGCTATCTGCCAGACCCATGTAAAACCGCTGACCTAACATATACTCTGGAATACTGTGGTGCGGACATATAACCAACATCCCTTTGAATCGTTCCCATGTTTCTTGCAATGTTCCCGTTGGTTTCAGTCCGAAGCTCAGAATTTCATTAATTTGCTGAGCAGTCTTGTTCGGTGGATGAAACTTGTTCACAAATTGTTTGACTAACTCCTCCCATGTATTGATGGAATTGATAGGGAGTGAATTTAGCCAAGTCTGGGATGCTCCTGTCACTGAGAATGGAAACAAAAACAACTTTATTGCTTCCTGAGCCACATTGGGCTGCCTTTGAGTTTTGCATATTGACAGGAAATTCTTCAAGTGTTGTTGAGGATCTTCAATGTATGACCCCGAGAATAGTCCTTTGTTTTGCAACAAGTGCAGCATGTTGTTTGTGATTGAAAAGATTCAGCCTGTATCTGCGGGACTACTATCGCTGTGGCCAAATTCTCTGTTGTAGGTTGTGTCCAGTCATATAGGGCAGCCTCTGGCTGCGCAGCTGGGTCTACCACATTATCCCTATTATTATTTCTGTTATTCACCAGATCTGCCATGTCTGATTCAGGTTGTTCAGCTGATTGTTGTCGTTTGCTTTTCCGATTGGCCCGATTCAAGGCCTTGAAAACTTTCTCGGGATCTGATAATGCTTCAAACACTTCACCCGTTCTCGATGTGTTTCTAGGCATGCACCTGTACAACCAAGTTAGCAAACGTTAAAATTTCAATTTACGGATTGAAAAGGAAGAAAATTGATTACACTAAGAATTTTTGTATTTCTTTCAACTGTAATTGACAACACCGTTAATTCCCCGGCAACGACCCCAAAATTTGATCACGCCCAACTATGACTTATAAAAAGGACTAAGCGGTCGTTGCAAATATAATCCGTGTATTTAGCCCAGAGTCGAATCCCACAGGAAATGAACCTATCAATTAATTTTGACAGACTCACTAAATTCTCCGTAATCAACTTCCCAGATATTTTGAATAACAATTGGTGATATTTCTACTAACTATAACTGGATAAAATTAATTAAACTAAGAGTTAACTATGATTGAGTTGTAAACAAATAAGAGAATGATTTAAGGTTGTGATTTTCCCTATTGATGGAATCCCTTCCTGTTATGTGTCATATAGATTTGCCTAATCGTCTCTACCGATCATGAGCACTCTTATTATCGTAAATCTCTCCCGAGTAATTATGACAATTTTCTAGACGCACTCTCCCGAGTTACGCTAGCTGGATTTTATTACAGCTTACTTAGATCACACCCAAGGTTTCGTTATCCCTAATCCCACCTTTAAACCCTCGATTATTGATTCCTCATATACTTTGGGAGTGGTGTTGTTCAACAAGTACCTAAGTATGCACTCTCTCCCGAGGAATACATACTAAATAGGCGCAGCTAATTGAGGATCCTATCAATTAACTACAACAAGAACATAGTTGAACAAATAGAGATTAAACTGGGTAAACTATATTAACACAACACGAAGTTCATCCTTCAAGAGATTCCATCAAAACCCTAGACTAAATTTATTAGCTACTCATAATTGTGTTCATAATAACAACAACAAAATTCATCATTAATGATAAAAACAAAGGAAGAAAAGTAGAACTTTATGCCGAATTATCCTCCTTGCCTTGAACAAAACTAATAAAACCTTGATATATCCTCTCGCTCGCCGAGCTGGACCTTTTATAGGCTAAGTGAAATTACTCCCGATCTTCCAAAATTGCCCCCTGAAGTTACCGCGTTCTGGACGGACTAGTGCGGCCGCGCTCGAACCGCGCTAGTGGCCGCGCTAAATGCAATATCCACTGTCCCGTTTCTTTTGGACTAGCGCGGCCAAGCTTGGGCCGTGCTAATAGGCATCAACACTGACCCGTTTCTTCTGCTCTAGCATGGTCGCGCTAAGGACGCGCTTGGCCCACGCTAGGGTGGAACAACCATTCATCTCTTTTTTTCTTTCTTCCTTCACACGCACTCAACTCCGAGGGTCTTTCCTTGCTTTAATTTAGCTCCAAACACTGTCCTATATCCTCATAAGCACGACTTGCTCCTACAAAACATAAAATTCACAACTAGAGCCATTTTATTGTCATTTAACCTTCCTAGAACAGTCAAGCATAGTAAATTTGGGGTATAAATAGTCGCTAAACTACATGAATCTAGCCTATTATCATATACCACAATGGTACCCAGTAAACGCCGAGCCTAACCTCGATCGAGTAATGACGAGGTCAGCTCAGGGCCCTACTGGAACATATACATATATATGTAATGTAGTAAAACAGAGGAAACATCACAATAATAAGGACTAAAATGTAACAATGAACGAATCATGGAAAAACACAGCTCAGAACACAAATGTTCAACAGAGGATCTACCGGGATACCGTCCCGTAGTCCCACATGTAAATGTGCAGGGGATCTCCCGGAATACCGTTCCGTCGTCCTCAAGTAAATACGCAAGACAGGGGGATCTCCCGGACTACCGTTCCGTAGTACCAAAGTAAAATATGCAGTACATGGGGGATATCTCGGAATACCGTTACATAGTCCCAAAGTAAATATGTAGCATAACGACAAGATTCAATAATCGTAGCACGGAGTCTCACATTATATCTTAAGTGTAAGCTAGTGAAAAATAGGTAAAACCACTAAGCATGCTGCACATAGTTCAAGTAAACAGTTAAGGCAAATAGCATGTTTTCTTAGTCTAACAATATGCTACACAAGCTAATAAGTTCAAATAAGAAAAAAAGACATATTTGCTTTTAAATGAAAATTGGGTTTTACAACAAAAAGCCCGTGTACATACTCGTCACCTCACGTACACGGCGCTCAAATATCAACAAAAATATCAATCCTACGGGGAGGTTCCCCCACACAAGGTTAGGCAAGCCACTTACCTCAAACCAAACTCAAATCAATCCAAAATCAAGCTTCTGCCACGAGTATCTAACTCTGAGTGGACCAAATCTAATCAAAACCAATTACATAACATAAATACAACTACAAGAACTAATCTAACGAACAAAATCAAAGCTAAATCAAGGAATTGAGAAAATCGCTCAAAAGCCTCCTCGAGCCCATGTCTCGGAATCGAGTAAAAGTTACCAAATAAGAACACGCATTCACTCACGAGTTCGCTCGTACAAAATTCATCCAAATCCTACGCCTAAATCCCACTCAAATCTCAGATTTTTGGTTGGGGAACTTTTCCCCCAATTTCCCAACTTCCTCACTCAAGTTCCTTAATTTAATGAAGAAAACAACTATGGATGAATCAAATATGATCAAAATAGGATTAGGAATCACTACCCAAATATTTCCTACGAAAAACTCTTGAAAAATCACCTTCCTCCGAGCTCTCAATCGAATTTTGTGATATGAAATTTCAACCCTCGAATCTGCCTTTTTCTGCCCAGCGATTATAGCTTCTGTGATAGGACAACCACATCTGCGGTACCGCACCTGCAGAAAAATCAAAGAAAGTGCGGACTTCACTTAAGTTCCCAAGGACCGCATATGCGAATAGGTGTGCGCACCTGCGGACAATTGTCCGCTTTTGCGGTCCCAGACCGCTTCTGGCAGTTCGTTCCCTCGCACCTGCGGGCATCGCAAATGCGGAACACCCCTCGCACCTGCGATCCCAGACCTCCTTCCCATTTCCGCTTCTGTGGTTCCATAGTCCCTTCTGCAGCTCCGCACCTGCGGCCCAAAGTGCGCAGGTGCGGTTACACCAGATACAACAACATCAACAATCTCACCTAAGTCCATTTCAACCCGTTAAGCACCCAAAACTCACCCGAGGCCCCGGGGACATCAAAAAAACATACCAATCAATCCTATAACACCATACGAACTTAGTCGAGCCTTCAAACCACATCGAATAACATCAAAAACACAAATTACACACGGATTCAAGCCTAATGAACTTTGAAATTTCTAAATTCTACAAACGACGTCGAAACATATCAAATCCCATCCGAATGACCTCAAATTTTACACACAAGTCAAAAATGACACTACGAATCTACTCCCACTTCCGGAATTCCATTCCGGGTCCGATATCAAAATTTCCACTACCGACCCAAAATCACCAAAATTCTGACTTTCTCCAATTCAAGCCTAAATCTACTACAGACCTCCAAATAACATTCCGGATGTGATCCTAAGTTCAAAATCACCAAACAGAGCTAATAGAACCATAAAAATTTAAATCAGATATCGTTTCACACAAGTCGATATCCGACTGACTTTTCTAACTTAAGCTCCCAAATAAGAGACTAAGTGTCTCAATTCGTTTCAAAAACCAACACGAACCCTCCCTACAACAAAAAATAGCAGAATTAGATATGGGGAAAGCAGTTAATAGGGTATCGGGGCTCTAACTCTCAAAACGACCAGCCGGGTCATTACATCCTCCCCTCTTAAAACAATCGTTCGTCCTCGAACGAGTATAAAAACATAAGTGAAGTTGAGAAAAGATGGGGATAAAGGCTGCGCATATCCCGCTCGATCTCTCAAGTCACCTCCTCGACTGACTGACCCCTCCACTAAACCTTCACTGAAGCAATGTTCTTTGACCTTAGCTTTCTGACCTACCTGTCCAAGATAGCCATTGGCTCCACAACATAAGATATATCCTTGTCCAACTGGGCTGAGATGAAATCCAATACAAGAGTCGAATCACCGTGATATTTCCGTAGCATAGAAACGTGGAATACTGGATGAACTCCTGCTAGGTGGGGAGATAGGGCAATCTCATAAGCAACCTCCCCAACACGCTGCAATATCTTGGAAGGACCAATATACCTCGGGCTCAGCTTTCCCTTCTTCCCGAACCTCATGACGCCCTTCATAGGCGATACTCGAAGAAAGACTCGCTCTCCAACCATAAATGCTAAATCGCGAACCTTCCGGTCTGCATAACTCTTCTGTCTAGACTGGGTATTGCGAATTCTATCCTGAATCACCTTTACCTTATCCAGGGCATCCTGGACCAAGTATGTACTCAAAAATCGGGACTCGCCGGCTTAAACTAACCCACTTGGGACCGACACCGCCTACCATACAGAGCCTCATACGGTGCCATATGAATGCTGGACTGATAACTGTTATTGTAGACAAACTCCGCAAGTGGCAAGAACTGGTCCCATGACCCTCCAAACTACATCACACAAGCACAGAGCATATCCTCTAGAATTTGAATCGTGCACTCAGACTCCCCATCTGTATGAGGGTGAAAGACTGTGCTCAGCTCCACCTTAGTACCCAACTCCTGTTGTACGACTCTCAAAAACCGTGATGTAAACTGTGTACCTATGTCTGAAATGATGGAAACTAGGACACCATGAAGGTGGACAATCTCTCTGCTGTAAATCTCAGCCAACCTCTCTGAAGATTAAGTAGTTATCACTCGGATAAAGTGAGCTAACTTGGTCCGCCAATCCACAATCACCCAAATAACATTGAACTTCCTCGAAGTCCGTAGGAGTCCAACTATGAAATCCATAGTGATCTTCTCCCACTTCCACTCTGGGATCTCTACCCTCTGAAGTAAGCCACCCGGTCTCTGATGCTCATACTTAACCTGCTGACAGTTGAGACACTGAGCCACAAACCCAACTATATCCTTCTTCATCCTCCTCCACCAATAGTGTTGTCTCAAATCCTAGTACATCTTCGCGGCACCCGGATAGATGGAATACCGCGAGCTGTGGGCCTCCTCAAGAATCAACTCCCGAAGCCCATCCACATTGGGCACACATATCTGGCCCTGCATCCTCATCACGCCATCATCACCAATAGACACATCTCTAGCATCACCTCGTCGAACCCTGTCCTGAAGGACTAGAAGATGGGGGTCATCATACTGACACTCCCTGATACGGTCATAAAGAGAAGACCGGGAGACCACGCAAGCCAATACTCGGCTCGTCTCCGAAATATCCACCCTCATAAACTAGATGGCAAAAGCCTGAACATCCAATGCTAAGGGCCTTTCTGCTGCTGGAAGATATGCCAAACTCCCCAAACTCTCCGCCTGGTGACTCAAAGCGTCAGCCACAACATTGGCCTTCCCCGGGTGGTACAAAATAGTGATGTCATAATCCTTAAGTAGCTCCAACCACCTCCGCTGGCGCAAATTAATATCCTTTTGCTTGAACAGGTGCTGTAAACTCCGGTGATCAGTGTAGATCTCACAAGGAACGCCGTACAAATAATGGCACTAGATCTTCAAGGCGTGAACGATAGTTGCTAACTCAAGATCGTGGACATGATAATTCTTCTCATGCACCTTCAACTATCTGGACGCATAAGCAATCACCTTACCCTCCTGCATCAACACCACGCTAAGACCAATCCTCGAGGCATCACAATAGACAATGTAAGACCCCGAACCTGTAGGAAATACCAATACTGGGGCTGTAGTCACAGCTGTCTTGAGCTTCTGAAAGCTCTCTTCACACTCCTCTGTCCACCTGAACGGAGCACCCTTCTGGGTCATCCTGGTCATAGGTGCTGCAATATATGAAAACCCCTCTACAAAGTGACGGTAATATCCCGCCAAACCAAGGAAACTGCGAATCTCTATAGCTGATGATGGTCTAGGCCAAATCTGCACTGCCTCCACCTTCTTCGGATCTACCTTGATCCTATCACTAGATACTATGTGACCCAAGAATGCCAATGAATCAAGCCAGAACTCACAATTAGAAAATTTTGCATACAACCTCTTCTCCCTCAAAGTCTGAAGCACAGTCCTCAGGTGCTGCTCGTGATCATACCGAGACCGGGAATACACCAGAATGTCGTCAATAAACACAATGACGAAGGAGTCAAGATAAGTCCGGAACACACTGTGCATGAAATGCATAAAGGCTACTGGGGAATTGGTCAGCCCAAAATACATGACAATAAACTCATAATGACCATATCTGGTCCTGAAGGCAGTCTTCGGGATATCCGGCTCCCGAATCTTCAACTGATGATAGCCAGAATGCAAGTCAATTTTGGAAAACACCCTGGTACCCTGTAACTGATCAAATAAATCATCAATGCGAGGCAATGGATACATGTTCTTCACTGTAACCTTGTTCAACTGACGATAATCAATACATATTCAATACACATACGCATAGAATCATCCTTTTTCTTCACAAACAAGACTGGAGCACCCCAAGGTGACACACTGGGCCTAACGAAGCCCTTATCAAGCAACTCCTGCAGCTGCTCCTTCAACTTAGGAGGATCCATACGGTAAGGAAGAATAGATATGGGCTGAGTTTCCGGCAATAAATTAATGCCAAAATCAATATCTCTGTCGGGCGGCATGCCCGAAAGATCAGCTGGAAACACATCGGGGAAATCCCTCACTATTGTGACTGACTCAACTGTAGGGGATCAATACTGACATATCTCACATAGGCCAAATACGCATCACACCCCTTCTCAACCATCCGCTGAGCCTTAAGAAATGAAATGAACCTGTGGGGAGTATACTCTAAGGTACCTCTCCACTCTAATCGCGGTAAGCTTGGCATAGCCAGCATCACGGTCTTAGAGTGCCATAATTGGGCGACAACCAGTCCATGCCCAAGATAACATCAAAATATACCATGTGAGCAATAATAAATAAGCTCTGGTCTCAAAACCACTAAGATCAATCAAACACGACCGATATACGCGGTCCACAACAAGAGAATCTCCCATAGGAGTAGATACATAAACATGGGAACTCAAAGAATCCCGATGTTGATACCCAATTTTTTCCTATAATATTTTCAAATGTGCATATATACTTCCAAAATCATGCATTAGCATTAATAATATTTTTTCATAATTTCTGCATTTTTGAGGATTTTTAATTAATATTTCAGTATTTTTATTATATAAATAATCATTAATTGCACTACTAATGATTTTATAACAAATTTATGACTTAATTCTACTATTTATATTTACACTAAGCCTAATTATTTTACAAATGGCCACATTTACATTTTTGGGGTTACAATTGCAATAACTTTGCAATTATAGCCCATCTATGCATTATTACATTACTTCACAAGAAAATAGTTTGTTGCATTTTTAAAATATTGAGTAATTATTTTAGAATATTTCTATGCATGAAAACCATTTTATAATCTGTTAATTATTTTTATAAATTATTTTTTTTAATTAATTGGGTATTTAAGTAAATAACCCTTTTAATTTCCTTAACTTTTCGGACCTAACCCTTTAAATACCAGCCAAAACCCCTTAATAATACTAGCCTAACTCACCTTAAGCCCAATCTGCACCTACCCGACCCAAACCCCCCATCAAATCGTGGTCGTTGATCTTTTAGATCAACGGTCCACATTAAAACTTACCATATTAATCTCTAAAACAACCCTAACCCCCTCATTCTCTCATTCTACCGTCATTGGTTTCCCTAACCTCTCCAATTCTCTCTCGACCTATCCCTAACCCTAATCGCGGTCACCGGCGAAAAGCTCCTATCTATGGAGATTCTGAGTATTCTCCGACCATTACCAACCGTTTATGCTTCCTGGTCGTTCGATTACATGGATCCTTGAGAAAATCTCATGGAGATTCAACCTGTTCTTGCCTGAAACTTGTTTACTGGCCTGTCTAGGGCCATTCTCTTTTGTGAGTACTGATTTGCTCCTATATTTAGTTCGAACCTATGGCTTTTGACCAAGTTTCTCTCATCTATGTTATTTTTTTTTAAAACCCTAGTTCTACGACTACTTGAATCTGTTCAGATCTTTGTAAATCTGAAATTATTCGAGTGTTATTTGGTACTTCCCCTCAAAAATCTTATGTTTTGGTTAAGTATTTCGATTCCAATTACTTTTTCTGAAATTAGGGTTCATCCCGAGTCTCTTCAAAATGGTTTTCTAACTTTCAAGTGTTTAATCTAATTATTTCTTCACATGTTTGATTGATTTTCGTATGTATGCCTAAACCCTAACTGTTTCTGTTTGTGACACTGATTTCTTCCATTTTTTCCTGTTATTATGTTTAATTATGTGAACCAGTTACATTGATTGATTCTATTTAGGTTTCGAACGATTCTTTCCTGTTAAAATCAGTATTTTCTGGGATTCTTACCTATTTCCTTATTTCTGACTTTTATTAGTAATACTTGCCTTATTTGGATTATAAATCTAACTCAAGGGGCTTGATTAACTCCTATATTGTATAGAACTGATTTACTGCCTTATTTAAGCCCTAATTTTGTACCATTAATTGACTCCCATGTCCTAAGGGGTCTTTCCCAGATCTTCCCTATGATTTATTGATTAAATCCCTCAATTAGCTGGTTGAGTTATTTGGGTTACCCTGTTTATGAATTCTTAGTTTATTCTTGCCTCATTTGTTTACCTTACTAAGTGTTATATATACTCTCATTACTGATTCTTCAAGACACACGAACAATAGTTCACAAAAACACACGAACAACAGTTCAAACATACACACACACAAAAACTTCACTCTCATCTCTCTCTGTGCTACTTATGTTCATTGCTTGTCTTGCCGGCTGAAAGCCAAGGCTAGACTGTTGAATCCTTCCTACTTTACCTTCATTTTTTCTTCCCTTAACTGGTATGTTTCTACTCCTAATGTCGTTCATTATACTATGAAGTTCAAATCTGTGTGCTCTTTGTTGTTGTACTTCTGTTAAACCCATGTCTCTTATGTACTAGTTAACTACTATGTATTTAGCTTCTATGTTTTCCTATTACTGCCTTAATCAACATGTTTACTCATGTTTAAGTTTCACTCTTCCTGTTTATTGCCTTAATCAACATGTTTACTCTTGTTTAGGGTTCACTCTAATCAACATGTTTACTTTTGTGTTCAAATTCCAGTCTTTCATGTTTATTACTACATGTTTACTTCTGTGTTTAAGGTTCAATATTCCCTATCTATTGCCTTAAGCCAGCATGATTACTTTGGTGTCTCAGACTCCTATTTTTCTGTCTAATTGACTTCAATTGGTATGATCAATTCTGTGTAGTTAAAACCCTGTCCTCTCTGTGAATTGATTAGCATGACTGATCTTACATTATACTTCTATGTTTCCCTGTCTATTGCTTGAGACAGTATGCTTACTTCCATAGTTATGTATGACTGATGAACCTGGGTGTTCCCTGTTTAAGACCCTAACTCAGCATGTCCTTGTAAATATTATACCCTTGCCTGCCCTATGCTTCTACGGACTAACATGCTTCCCTAACACCCTGTTTCTATTGTTCTTGATTCAGGATTCTTGTGTTCCCAACCCCTGTTCCCTTTTTGTGTAATTGTTTGTTCTCAGCATGCTATATGCTCATCTAAGTTTGACTAACTAACTGAGTTGCAATATGGAGTTTTGTGTGAAACTTTGTGAATGTGTTTCCTACTTGCTGTTTTTTGCTGAACCTTTTCGAGAATATTTCTAAGCTGTTTTCACTCCTAATATGTTTTCACTTCTAAACTATTTCCACTCCCAAACTATTTTCACTTCTAAACTATTTTCACTTCTAAATTGGTTTCACTTTTGATATGTTTTAAAATTATTCATACTCTTTCAAGCACTCCCACTCCTACTCTTAGAATACATAGGATCATGCCCCTCCAGTGTGTGTACTACACTACTACCTAGGAACCCATCAGAATCTTCCGAACTCTGGGACACTAGGGCTAGTTCTTCCACACTGCACAAAAATGACTTCTCTTTAAAAGGGTCTTGATGTGAGCATTTCCCGGGATCCCTGAGGCCCTTGGGAACTTTGACACACCAGGATACTCTTTATTGGATACTATGAGTTATGGTACTTTGGACTGTTTGAAGGCCTGGTTTGCCAAGTTCACTTTGGGCCTATCCAGGCTCCCTATAGTATAGCATTACTTATTTCAGTAATTCATTTATGGTCTGTAATAATAATTCTTGTAAATAGATATTGGGAATATTAGTAAAAAATGGAGGGATTTTCATATAATTTTTGTGGGGCAATTGGGTAGAAATCATGCTCTTAGGATTACTATGACTATTTCTTGCATTAGGAATCATGCTCTTAGGATCATTTGTGCATTAGAAAACATGTTCATAGGCATCATACCATTTGTTCTAAAACTTCTGCTTTCTAAACTTCTGCATACATCATGTCTGCTTAAGAATCCTGTCACTAGGGTGCTATTAACCCTGTCCAAAAATCATGATCATTCTCTCATGTGAATTAGAAACCATGCTTTAGGACTTCTATTGCACTCGCCTAAATACCATGCCTATATCGCATTAAATCGGTAGCAACCATGTGTATAAGAGTAATTTTAAAAGAAGTCCCAACTCCTAGATAACATATTTATAAAGATGAATATATAAAATTAGTTATGTAATGTTCAGCACCTAGACAACATGCCTATAGGACGTAATGAACGAACTGCTTGTTTAAAACCATTTATTAGTCTATTTTGACCGGGCTTGACAATTAGATATCCCGTTTATAGGACATCTCAGATCCACGCCTAGGGAAGCCTGTAGGATAATCAAACTCTTCCAAAAATGGTAAAACTGTACTTTGTTTAATTACTTGTGAACTGCCCAGATTCAGCAACCCCTAAAATCAGTAAGCAAACTGATTAGGTCTCCACTACTTTGCTTTAACAAGATGCTGCATATATTCTTTTTGTCATGCTCACCTAAATATCGTGCTTTTGGACTCTTAAAGTATCTGAAATACTGTTGTTTGAGACGTGCAATTGACTACTTATTTGTGGAGGTAAATGTGAGCCCCCTTAATTGTTCCTTTACCTGACAGTCCTACTTGTTTATAATTGTCGCTTAGATTTTTTCATTTTAAGAACTTTAGGAGAGTCTAGAACTGCCTTAATTAGAGGTCCTAAACACCTCCAGGGCCATAAGAAAGGGACAGGTAATGCACACATAGAGTACGTTTAATTAGAATTGCTCTAAGGGGAGGGTAATTGGGCAGTAAGGGATATGATGACATGTGCGCTAATGCCACGTGTAACCCCTCTAATTGAGGAAGGTTTACCGGGTATTGTGCAGAAGTGATCCTATAGGGTAATAAACCTAGGACCCATTTCTTCCTTTTTTTTTTGTAATCCATATGTGTGCTTAAACTACTTTACTTGCTCAATGACTAATTCACCAAAAATGAGTTTGTCCGGGACCCACCGTTGTGGACCTCGAGAGGTGCCTAACACCTTCCCCTCAAGGTAATTTCAAGCCCTTACCCAATCTTTGGTAATGTAAACTAGTTTCATGAGTTACTTGCATTAGGTGCCCTAACGCACCTTAAATCCGTTAGGTGGTGACTCTTCAATTCCATACCGCTTTCCCAAAAGGAAATGAGTTGTCCCTTCCCCTTCCCCCTTATGTGAATTTAATTTATCATTTTGAGCATTTATGATTTCCTTTACTGCAGAAACTGACTTATTTCTTTTGTTTTCCTTTCTTAAACGTCTATCAATTATTAAATACCTCATTTATTATTTTCCTAACGTGCAAATACGTGACAACATGCTATTTACTGCTACATAAATCATGCTCAACATCATATTCCACTCGTGCGTAATCAATCCTATAGCAACGCTTGATGAGTGGTTGCGTTCTTCCTATATATCACCCTTTAAATTCGGAAAGGCTTATTTGCGGTAAAACTAGTCGATCAGCGGTGCAATCGACGGTTCCATGCCTTTCCCCCTCAAGTTGTCCGCTTGAGGGTACCAGTCTAGACCCCCATAGCAACCTTAATCTGATTATAACTGTACATGCATCATGGTCATAGCCGGGTTAATATGTTGTCCACATAATAACCCTTTAAGACAAACCTTATCCAAAAGTCCACTAGGGTTTCCATAATCCCAACGGACGCAACCACATTTTGTGCATTAATTTTGGAGAACTAAACGCCAGTATGCTAATCATGGATATATAAATAGTCAAATCTGGAGGGGGAAATGGTCTAACCTTATTTGTTTTGCAGAAAATGAGGCATGAGGTCCCCAGGTTCGGCATGGTCCGTATATACCACCACTGCTACTAGATTGGTGGGAAGATCTTTCCTCAAGTGACAAAAAATATGTGAAGAAGGTCCTGGGAAATTTGCCTTCTCTGTTAGACATTCAACCGAATAATATGTTGATTGAAGCTGCCACAATATTCTGCGACCAAGTAGATTAGGTTTATTCGTTTTTGCTTTTCGAATGTAATAAGGCCAAATGCCATTGGTGACTTACCTTATTGTCATTTTAGATTCGTCTTGTTTATTGTGTTAATGAAATGAAGCAATTATTGGCACTGGAATTCTCCAAATCAACTTTTCGCTAGGCCTATCTCGGGCACAACGAGGCTCAAATTAGGACACGAATTTACATTCCCGCACTATGTTTTTTCAGAACTCTTACTGACTTGGCTACCTTTTATTTTCTTTCTTTTTGATTTTTCCCATTCCCCAAGGTTGGTTCACTCATACTGGCATCATCATCTTATCATACCAAATCCAGAGGCCCTCCACCTTCTCCCCCTCCAAGTATACCGAAAGGCAATGGACTGTTAGACCATCGAGGGCCCGAAGAGTCCCGGGGTAGCAAGGTTGAACAACATTGTTTAAATTTTTCTTTTCTAGAAAAAGATTTCCCTTTTTACATTTTGTTTTAAATAATTTCCAATGTTCCAAAACATTATTTAAATTATTGAAAATCACTTTTGTCTAACGCTTTCAATGAATTGATGTTTATTATTACCACTTTTCTCTCGTATCTTTATCCATACAGCATTACTATTTCCTATCTCGATGAACCGACAATTGTGACATGTAATGAGACAACGCTACAAAAGGACAATGATTTAGAAGATGAAGATGTAATACCTGAGGAGATTGTCAGAGAAGTGGAGAACTTTGAGAACAAGCCCAAGTCCAACATGGATGAGACCGAGATAGTCAACTTGGGAGATTCCGAAACCGTCAAGGAAAACCTGCATAAGCATCCATTTGTCACCGTCAGAGAAAGAAGAATACACTCGGTTCTTGAAAGAATATGAGGATATCTTTGCATGGTCATACGACGATATGACAGGGTTAAGCACATCCATAGTAGCTCATAAGCTACCTACCAATCCGATGTGTCCACCAAGAAGCCGAACTTAGTGATGCAGAATGGATAAGAAGCCGCTATGAGCAACTATCCCTCATCGACGGAAAGAGGATGAATGCAGTGTGCCACGGCCAGCTTTATCAGAACAAAATGTCCAAATCTTTCAACAAAAGAGTCAAACCAAGACAGTTCACACCGGGACAGCTGGTGTTAAAGAAGATCTTTCTGCATCAAGATGAAGCCAAAGGGAAATTCTCTCCCAACTGGCAAGGTCCTTACATGATTCACAGAGTACTGACAGGAGGATCCCTCATACTCACGGAAATGGACAGATAAATCTGGCTAATGCCTATCAATTCAGATGCAGTCAACGATACTATGTGTAAGCTATTTATGTCTCCTCATATGATGTAAATTGAACTACACTAGACCTGATTCCCATTTAAGAGGGGATACGTAGGCAGCCCTGTGGGTTCAGTCACAATTCAATAAAAATTTTATTTTCCCCACCATCAGAAATTGGGGCAGAATTTTGAGGAGGACCCTCAAAATTCCGAAGCAAGTTCAGACGATCACAGCATATACACCAGTCAGAAATGTTTGTCCGTCAAACTGGCGCAGAATTTTGAGGAGGACCCTCAAAATGCTACGGCAGGAGAAGCCGCAATGTCTCGGATCGTGTCACAGTCACTGGTTCATCTAACCAATTTTCTAAAAAACATATTTTACTATGACTTTGAAAACTACGCATGCTTGCTTTTGAAATAAATCCTTTTAGCAAACGCTACCCCCAATGATTTGAACAGGATCTTCAGACCGAGCAAAGCAAGTCAAGTAAGCCGACGGAGGCACGAACCGACCTCCCCTTATAGAACTCACGATTTTTTGTTGAATGCAGGAACAAGGTATGCACGCCTCAAAATCACAACCTTCATAACAACAACGATAATGAATCCACTTCCAGCTAAGAAATACTTTACTATCACCTACTATTTGTTCTCTTTGCATGGGATTGAGCCCTGTCCCAAATCTTGCATGAGATTGAGCCCTGCCTTCATATTTGCATAAGTCTAAGCATTTCCTTCTATTTGCATGGAACTAAGCCCTGTCCCAAATCTTGCATGAGGCTAATCCCTGCCTCCATATTTGCATAAGTCTAAGCACTGCCTCCATATTTGCGTAAGTCTAAGCATTGCCTTCTCTTCGCATGGGACTAAGCCCTGACCCAAATTTTGAATGATGCTAAGCCCTGCCTTCATATTTGCATAAGGTTAAGCACTGCCTTCAATTCTGCATAAGGCTACGCACTGCCTTCAATTCTGCATTAGGCTAAGCCCTGCCCTGAATCTTTCATGAGGCTAAGATCTGCCTCCATATTTGCATAAGGCCAAGAATTGCCTTCACCTTGCACGAGACTAAGCACTGTCTCTCTGGCATTACCTATTCTCTTCTTTCGGGCTAAGCTCTGCCCTCAAAATCATACAAGACTAAGCCATGTCTTGTCGCTTCTAGAATCATGTCTTTGCATATCATGAGCTGAAATATCACCAATTTGTCCGAGGGCATCATAGTCTGAAGGAACTATCCTCATAGACGGAAGACGTCATGCCATGGCCTAAGGATCTCTCAAATTTGCATATCATTATTCAAAGGCGTCATGGTTAGGAGGCATCATTTTTATGGCCCGATAACATCATCTCATGGCATGCGAATCCCTCACTGAACAATTCATGGCCCAGGACATCATGGTCTAAGGACGTCATCCTCGATCGTCCAAAGACGATTTTCATTGTCTGAAGGGAATTTACATCATGTTTAAATTCATGCACAGATATATGACTGTAGTAAATTTTTACTTACAGGTGATCCGATGAGAAACCATTACCCCAAAAGGAGCAATCCCTCTCCAGTTCCCTCATACTATCTCAAACTTGACCGCAATCCTTTACATATCCCAAATCTTGCGTCCGTCCTTGTGGTAACTTCGTCGGTATATTACGCCGATGAATTCAGAACTACACACGACCTGATTTTTGTAAAACCAGGGATATGTAGGCAGCTCGGAAATCAAAGTTCATCCTAAATCTCTCAAACCATCTCGCTCGGTCAAAATTGGCCATCATATCTTTACCCGACAACTCTTTCATCCTTACCGGGTAAAGAAGGGCAGTTATTGATACCCAATTTTTTCCTATAATATTTTCAAATGTGCATATATACTTCCAAAACCATGCATTAGCATCAATAATATTTTCCCATAATTTCTGCATTTTTGAGGATTTTTAATTAATATTTCAGTATTTTTATTATATAAATAATCATTAATTGCACTACTAATGATTTTATAACAAATTTATGACTTAATTCTACTAGTTATATTTACACTAAGCCTAATTATTACACTAATGGCCACATTTACATTTTTTGGGTTACAATTGCAATAACTTTGCAATTATATTCCATCTATGCATTATTACATTATTTTACCAGAAAATAGTTTGTTGCATTTTTAAAATATTGAGTAATTATTTTAAAACATTTCTATGCATGAAACCTATTTTTATAATCTGTTAATTATTTTTATAAATTAATTTTTCAATTAATTGGGTATTTAACAAATAGCCCTTTTAATTTCTTTAACTTTTCAGACCTAACCCTTTAAATACCAGCCAAAACCCTTACTAATACCAACCCAATTCACCTTAAGCCCAATCTACACCTACCCGACCCAAACCCCCATCAAATTATGGCCGTTGATCTTTTAGATCAACGGTCCACATTAAACCCTACCATATTAATCTCTAAACCAACCCTAACCCCCCCTCATTCTCTCATTCTGCCATCATTGGTTTCCTAACCTCTCCAATTCTCTTTCGACCTACCCCTAACCCTAATCGCCGTCACCGGCGAAAAGCTCCTATTCTATGGAGATTTTGAGTATTCTCCGACCATTATCAACCGTTTATGCTTCCTGGCCGTTCGACTACATGGATCCTTGAGAAAATGTCATGGAGATTCAACCTGTTCTTGCCTGAAACTTGTTTACTGGCCTGTCTAGGACCATTCTCGTTTGTGACTATTGATTTCCTCCTATATTTAGTTCGAATATATGGCTTTTGACCAAGTTTCTCTCATCTGTGTTGTTTTTTTTTTTGAAAAACCCTAATTCTATGACTACTTGAATATGTTCAGATCTTTATAAATCCGAAAACGATTCGAGTGTTATTTGGTACTTTCCCTAAAAAATCTTCTGTTTTTATTAACTATCTCGATTCCATTTACTTTTTATGAAATTAGGGTTCATCCTGAGTCTCTTCAAAAGGGTTTTCTAACTTTCAAGTATTTAATCTAATTATTTCTTTACATGTTTGATTGATTTTCGTATGTATGCCTAAACCCTAACTGTTTCTGTTTGTGACATTGATTTCTTCCATTTTTTCCCGTTATTATGTTTAATTCTGTGAACCAATTACATTGACTGATTCTATTTAGGTTTCGAACGATTCTTTCCTGTTAAAATCAGTATTTTCTGGGATTCTTACCTATTTCCTTATTTGTGAATTTTATTAGTAATTCTTACCTACTTTACCTGCCCTAGTTTTGTACCGTTAATTGATTCTCATATCCTAAGGGGTCTTTCCCATATCTTCGGTATGATTGATTGATTAAATCCCTGGTTGATTTATTTGGGTTACCCTGTTTATGAATTCTTAATTTATTCTTGCCTTATTTGTTTACCTTACTAAGTGTTATATATACTCTCATTACTGATTCTTCAAGACACACCAACAAAATTTCACAAAAACACACGAGTAACAGTTCAAACATACACACACAAAAAACTTCACTCTCATCTCTCTCTCTACTACTTGTGTTCATTGCTTGTCTAGCCGGCTGAAAGCCAAGCTAGACTGTTGAATCCTGCCTACTTTACCTTCTGTTTTGCTTCCCTTAACTAGTATGTTTCTACACCTAATGTCGTTCATTACACTATGAAGTTCAAATCTGTGTGCTCTATGTTGTTGTACTTTTGTTAAACCCATGTCTCTTATGTACTTGTTAACTACTATGTATTTAGCTTCTATGTTTTCCTGTTACTGCCTTAATCAACATGTTTACCCCTGTTTAAGTTTCACTCTTCCTGTTTATTGCCTTAATCAGCATGTTTATTCTTGTTTAGGTTTCACTCTAATCAACATGTTTACTTCTGTGTTCAAATTCTAGTCTTTCCTGTTTATTACTACATGTTTACTTCTGTGTTTAAGGTTCAATCTTCCCTGTCTATTGCCTTAAGCCATCATGCTTACTTTGGTTCTCTGACTCCTATTTTTCTGTCTAATTGACTTCAATTGGTATGATCAATTCTGTGTAGTTAAAACCCTGTTCTCTCTGTGAATTGATTAGCATGACTGCTCTTGCATTAAACTTCTATGTTTCCATGTCTTTTGCTTGAGTCAGTATGCTTACTTCCATAGTTATGTATGATTGATGAACCTAGGTGTTCCCTGTTTAAGACCCTAACTCATTATGTTCTGGTAAATATTATACCTCTGCCTGCCCTATGCTTCTACTGACTAGCATACTTCCCTAATACCCTGTTTCTATGTGTTCTTGATTCAGGATTCTTGTGTTCCCAACCCCTGTTCCCTTTTTGTGTAATTGTTTGTTCTCAGCATGTTATATGCTCATCTAAGTTTGACTAATGAACTGAGTTGTAATATGGAGTTTTGTGTGAAACCTTGTGAATGTGTTTCCTACTTGCTGTTGTTTGCTGAACCTTTTCTAGAATATTTCTAAGCTGTTTTCACTCCTAATATGTTTTCACTTCTAAACCATTTTCACTCCCAAACTATTTTCACTTCTAAACTATTTTCACTTCTAAATTGGTTTCACTTCTGATATGTTTTAAAATTATTCCTACTCTTTCAAGCACTCCCACTCCTACTCTTAGAATACATAGGATCCTGCCCCTCCAGTGTGTGTACTACCTAGGAACCCATGAGGATCTTCCGGACTCTGGCACACTAGGGCTGGTTCTTCCACACAGCACAAAAATGACTTCTCTTTAAAAGTGTTTTGATGTGAGCATTGCCCGGGATCCCTGAGGCCCTTGGGAACTTTGACACACCAGGATACTCTTTATTGGACACTATGAGTTATGGTACTTTGGACTGTTTGAAGTCCTGGTTTGCCAAGTTCACTTTAGGCCTATTCAGGCTCCCTATAGTATAGCATTACTTATTTCAGTAATTCATTTATGGTATGTAATAATAATTCTTGTAAACAGATATTGAAATATTAGTAAAAAAGGGAGGGAATTTCATATAATTTTTGTGGGGAAATTGAGTAGAAATCATGCTCTTAGGATTACTATGACTATTTGCTTGCATTAGGAATCATGCTCTTAGGATCATTTGTGCATTAGAAAACATGTTCATAGGCATCATACCATTTGTTCTAAAACTTCTGCTTTCTAAACTTCTGCATACATCATGTCTGCTTAAGAATCCTGTCTCTAGGATGCTATTAACCCTGTCTAAATATCATGATCATTCTCTCATGTGCATTAGAAACCATTCTTTAGGACTTTTATTGCACTCGCCTAAATACCGTGCCTATATCGCATAAAATCAGTAGCAATCATGTCTATAAGAGTAAGTTTAAAAGCAGTCCCAACACCTAGATAACATGTTTATAGAGATGAAAATATAAAAGCAGTTCTGTAATGTTCAGCACCTAGACAACATGCCTATAGGACGTAATGAACGTACCGCTTGTTTAAAACTGTTTATTAGTCTATTATGACCCTTCTTGACAATTAGATATCCTGTTTATAGGACATATCATATCCACACCTATGCAAGCCTGTAAGATAATCAAAGTCTTGAAAAAATGGTAAAACTATGCTTTGTTTAATTACTTGTGAACTGCCCAGATTCAGCAACCCCTAAAATCAGTAAGCAAACTGATTAGGTCTCCACTGCTTTGCTTTAACATGATGCTGCATATATTCTGTTTGTCATTCTCACCTAAATATCGTGCTTTTGGACTCTTAAAGTATCTGAAATATTGTTGTTTGAGATGTGCAATTGACTGCTTATTTTTGGAGGTAAATGTGAGCCCCCTTAATTGTTCCTTTACCTGACAGTCCTACTTGTTTAAAATTGTCGCTTAGATTTTCTCCTTTTAAGCACATTAGGAGAGTCTAGAATTGCCTTAATTAGAGGTCCTAAACACCTCCAGGGCCATAAGAAAGAGACGGGTAATGCACACATAGAGTACATTTAATTAGAATCGCTTACATAACCACTAAGGGGAGGGTAATTGGGTAGTAAGGGATATGATGACATGTGCACTAATGCCACGTGTAACCGCTCTAACTGAGGAAGGTTTATCGGGTATTGCACAGAAGTGATCCTATAGGCTCATAAACCTAGAACTCATTTATTCCCATTTTTTTGTAATACATATGTGTGCTTAAGCTGCTTTACTTGCTTAATGACTAATTCACCAAAAATGAGTTTGGTCGGGACCCACCGTTGTGGATCTCGAAGGGTGCCTAACACCTTCCCCTCAAGGTAATTTGAAGACCTTACCCAATCTCTGGTAATGTAAACCAGTTTCATGAGTTACTTGCATTAGGTGCCCTAACGCACCTTAAATCCATTAGGTGGCGACTCTTGAATTTCCATACCCCTTTCCCAAAAGGAAACGAGTTATCCCAACGCATGTCGAAACCCGGACTCTGCAAAAGGGGAAAAAGGGGGCGCGACATCCGAGATACCCCTAAATGTGGAGAAAAATAAGAAGACACATATGAATAGGTAGAGCCTGGGTCAAATAATACCGATGCGTATCTATGAGAGATTGGGACAATATCTGTGATGACAGAATCAGAAGCAACTGCCTCTGAACGGGCTGGAAGGGCATAATACCTAGCCTGGCCTCCCCCTCTAGGGTGACCTCGACCTCCCTGACCTCCACCTCGAGTTGCCTGAGTAGGTGGGGAGGCAAATAAGGCTGGAAGTATAGCCGGAGGACCCGGTGGAGCACGTGGCAGCTGAGAAGTCTATGGAGGTACACCCCTCCTGAGTCTAGGGCAATCCCTCACCATATGACGAGTGTCACCACACTCAAAACCACCCCTCGAAGGATGTGGCAGTTGTGACTGGTTCGGTCCAGGTCTGCTGGACTGGCTGCTAATAGCACCCCGAGCAGGAGGCACATTGGATACTGGTGGTGCATAATAAGGCTCCTGAGGCCTAAGAACCCCACTCGTCTCCGCTATGCCCATAGTGCGGAGGATACGATGACATTCCTCAAGAAAACATGAGCATCCTCTTAAGCTAATCTGCTGAAAGTGGGTGGGTGGTACTTCTTGTACCTCTCAAATCTAAGATGCTCTATCTCAGAAGCAGCTACTCTGATCTCATGCTGAACCGGAGCCACTGGGAGCATAGGAATAAACTTTGGGGCCTGATCAACCTGGACCCTCTGCTTAGGAGTACGGGCTGCGGGAGTCTATGCCCGGGAGCTATCGGAAGCAGTCCAGCCTGAGCTAAAGTGCTGAACATGCTCATGAACTAAGCTAAAGTCTCCTGGAGGGCTGGATCAGCAATAGGAACCTTCGGTGCCGGCCCTCCAGTCGTAACTCGCGCAGGTGCCCTGGCTGCACCGCGGGTTCGTCCTCTATCCCAATCCCACCCTCTGGCACATCTGATAGGGGGCTCGGGTGCTTGATAGTCAGATCTCCCGGTGCGGGTCCTCACCATATGTGAGAAAGAATAGAATAGAAAATTTTAGAATTTTTGATGTCAATAACTCGCACGACATGGAAATCAAAGAAGTATGATGATTCTTAACAGTTCCATAGCCTCCTGAAGATAAGTACAGACGTCTCCGTAATGATCTGAGAGAATCTAATAAACCGGCTTGTGACTCATGGTACCTATGAGCCTAGAGATCTGATACCAACATGTCATGACCCATTTTCCCCCTCCGTAAGACGTCGTGACGGCAACTAGTCGCTACAACTAGGTAAGCCTATTAACATTGAAATAACAGAAATAAAGGAAATAATGGAACAACTAAGCTTCAATAATTACTATATAATGGTAAACTGCAGCTCGGTATATACAAGTAAAATTAATACGCAATCATACACAATACTTCCCAAAACCCCGAATCACGAGTCACAAGTTCTAAGAGAAACTATCCAACTGTCAGCTATAATAGAGGGGGACTCCGAGGATCTATGGGCGTGTGCAGATGTACCTTGAAGTCTCCGGCGGGCTGCTGCAGCTGCACTAATAATGAGGCGGATGAGAGGTACCTGGATCTGCACACGAAAACATGTGCAAGAAAGGCGTGAGTAAACCACAATGGTGCCCAGTAAGTGCCAAACCTACTGGAACATATACATATATCTGTAATGTAGTACAACAGAGGAAATATCACAATAATAAGGATTGAAATGTAACAATGAACGAATCATGGAAAAACAGAAACACAACTGTTCAACAGAGGATCTCCCGGGATACCATCCCGTAGTCCCAAACGTAAATTTGCAGGGGGATCTCCCGGAACACCGTTCCGTAGTCCCAAAGTAAATCAAGACAGGGGGATATCCCAGAATATCGTTCCGTAGTCTTAAAGTAAATATGCAGTACATGGGGGATCTCCTGGAATACTATTCCGTAGTCTCAAAGTAAATATGCAGCACAACAACAAGATTCAATAATCGTAGCATTGAGTCTCACATTTTATCCTAAGTGTAATCTAGGGAAATGCAGGTAAAACAACTAAGCATGCTGCAAGTAGTTCAAGTAAACAGTTAAGGAAAATAGGCATGCTTTCTTAGTCTAACAATATGCTACACAAGCTAATACGTTCGAATAAGAAGAAAGACAGATTTGCTTTTTAATGAATATCGGGTTTTACAACAAACAACCCATGTACGTACTTGTCACCTCATGTACACGGTGCTCAACAACAACAGTACCAATCCTACGGGGAGGTTGCCCCCCACAAGTTTAGTCAAGCCACTTACCTCGAACCAAGCTCAAATCAATTCGAAATCACGCTCTTGCCACGAGTATCCATCTCCGGCTGGCCCAAATCTAATCAAAACCAATTACATAACATAATTACAACTACAAGAACTAATCTAACGAACGAAATCAAAGCTAAAGCAAGGAATTGGAAAAAATTGCTCAAAAGCCTCCCCGAACCCACGTCTAGGAATCTAGTAAAAGTTACAAAATAATAACACCCATTCACTCACGAGTTCACTCATACAAAAATCATCCAAATCCGACGCCTAAATCTCACTCAAATCTCAGATTTTTGGTTACGGAACTTTTCCCAAATTTCCCAATTTCCTCACTCAAATTCCTTAATTTAATGAACAAAACAACTATGGATTAATGAAATATGATCAAAATAGGATTAGGAATCGCTACCCAAAGATTTCCTCCGAGAAAATATCAAAATATTGCCTTTCTCCGAGCTCTCAATAGAATTTTGTGGTATGAAATTTCAACTCTCGAATCTGCCCTTTTCTGCCCAGCGATTATCGCTTCTGCGATGGGATATCTACATCTGCGGTATGGCACATGCACAAAAATCAACACATGTGCGGACTTCAATTAAGTCCCCAAGGCTCGCATCTTCGAATAGGTGGTCGCACCTGCGTGGGCGCACTTGCAGACAATGGTCCGCTTCTGCTGTCCCAAATTGCTCATGCGGTTCTTTCTCTCGCACCCGCGGGCATCGCAAATGCGGAACACCCCTCACACCTGCGATCCCAGAACTCTTTCCCATTTCCGCTTCTGCGGTTCCATAGCCGCTTCTGTGGCTCCGCATATGCGGCCCAAAGTGCGCAGGTGCGGTTACACAAGATACAACAACATCAACAATCTCACCTAAGTCCATTTCAACCCGTTAAGCACCCGAAACTCACATGAGGCCCCCGAGACCTCAACTAAACATAACAACCAATCTTAAAACACCATACGAACTTAGTCAAGCCTTCAAACCACATTGAACAACATCAAAAATACGAATTACACACGGATTCAATCCTAATGAACTTTGAAATTTCTAAATTCTACAAACGACGTCGAAACATATCAAATCCCGTCCGAATGACCTCAAATTACACATAAGTAAAAAATGACACTACGAACCTACTCCCACTTCCAGAATTCCATTCCGGTTCCGATATCAAAATTTCCACTACTGACCCAAAATCACCAAAATTCCAACTAAATCTACTATGGACCTCCAAATCACATTTTGAACGCGCTCCTAAGTCCAAAATCACCTGAGGAGCTAGCAGAACCATCAAAATTCGAATCCGAGATCATTTAACACAAGTCGATATCCGGTCGACTTTTCCAACTTAATCTCCCAAATAAGAGACTAAGTGTCTCAATTCGTTTCAAAAACCAACACGAACCCTCCCGACAACACAAAATAGCAGAATTAGATATGGAAAAAGCAGTTAATAGGGGATCATGACTCTAACTCTCAAAATGACCGGCCGAGTCGTTACAACTATACAATATACATCAACTTTTGACCTATATATTAAAAACTGACTCCAAAATCTCCGTCAAAATTGACTAAAATTTTAGCTACAACCTTCAATCAACATTTTGTGCACACCCCAGCCAGAATCAGTAAAAAAATTACAAAATCACAAAACCCAATTTATGAGCTTTAAAATTCAAGATTTTTCAGTGGTGGATCCAATCTTCTTAAACAAATTTCTAAAAAATCAACATTAACACCAGAGTCTGCACATTAAAAAATAATACCCAATAATTTTTAACAACAAAACTTCTCAAAGGTATTGTAGACAATATATTATAACACCCAGTTCAAATCTAATATTAAAATCTTCAAGTTGAAAAATCATAGATTTGGAATTTTGTAAAAAGACTTTAAGAAAATCTGTAAAATTTTAATTTAAGCAAAAAACACGAAATGCAAAATCCGAGCAAGCATGGGGTTTTGGTAGAAAAGTGATGAGATTACATGGAAAATGACGGGGTAATCTGGATTTCATAGTCTATTAAAAGAGAAAGCTTTGGGATTTTTCACTTCAAAGGGTAAAGGGAATGGAGTAAAAGGAAAAAGGGAATATGTAGGCGCGGTAACATGTTTCAGCCGAATTGATAGTTTTTGTAACATAATTTCATATGAGTAATTATGGGTAATTATATTAGGTTGTGTGGGCATTTAGTATAGTTTTTCCTAATTTAAATTAATCAAAAATATTGTCAAAGTTGTTTACCCATAAAAAATTACAATTGAATTTATTGTGTGGTTTATATACGAGCAAACTGATTTGATACCAAAATGATAAATAAATTAAATAAGAATAAAAGAATTAGTGTTAAAATCAAGATAAATATCAGATAGTCTTATTCCAGGAGCAAAGCTTCCGAAGGCAGTAATAAGAACAATGTTAGACAGAAAATAAAGTATTATTTAGCTTGAGAATAGTATATAGTATAAGTTTTTCTAGAGATTTCGTGTCTTACAATGGTTGTTGCATTCCATATTTGTATCTATATTTAGGGAACTAGTTCCTAGGATCAAGCTCCTCTTGAATGACAATAATGAGGGTATTGATGAATGTGTAACGGCAGGTTATGAATGCCAAAATTCTCTGCAATGGCTGCATAT
This sequence comes from Nicotiana knightiana, assembly GCA_005239525.1. Taxonomy (NCBI): domain Eukaryota; kingdom Viridiplantae; phylum Streptophyta; class Magnoliopsida; order Solanales; family Solanaceae; genus Nicotiana; species Nicotiana knightiana. The sequence goes on from ML436448.1 coordinate 419,142, forward strand.
TTAGTACTAAGGAATATTCTTCATTTTATGCCATCGGGTGACAAACATTCATTTGCCTATGTTGGCTATGTTCTCTTTGGGAGCTACTCGATACCAACTGAGTTCGTTGTCCTTGGTCTTGGTTCTCACTCGCTTCATCTTCCATCTGCCTCCGGTTCCACGTGTCATGTAATCATTCGAGCATTTAATATAAACCAATTTTACCCTATACAGATAGCCCCCTTGCTTTCCGGTGGCACATCTTTGTGTCATCGGGAGTTGGTGAAGTTCCTTTCTTGGCGAGAAATTTTCTGAAAAGTTTCTGGCGCCCGATTAGACGCATATCTCCTCGCATTTAATACCCCGAATACTGTTACTCCATGATTTAGCAATAGTTTTGCCGGTTCTCGACGTAATCATGACCATGATTTTAGCTGCCTATACCTTTACTTATACGCCTCAATCTTCTCCTTCTTTCGCTTCCAATAGTTTCTTTAACTCTCTAAACTGCTTTGATTTTAACTCCCTTATGATTTCATCTCTCCTTGTTCTTCTTCGAAAAACTCTATCATCTCCATCTCATTATGTATTTTTACTAATTCTTCCAAGAACTCTGGTATACTCTTCGATGGGGGCCCGAAGAGGAGAAAATATAATGAGGTCGATATTGATGCTGATCCTCCCTTCGGTGAGCACCATCTTCCCCAAATATCTCAACACTGCCAAGGATTTCGAAGAGAAGTTCCCCACTTCAAACCCTCGAACTTGGGCTGTTGGTAAATACCCTTCTTCTATTCATCCTTCCAATATTCTTGTTGTGAAGGAGAACTGTGACTGCCATTACCTAAAGTAAGAAGGTTTTCACGTACGTTTACATGTACCCCTTCACTTTGGGCCCATTCTCATTGAGCGGGGAACTTGACCCCGCGATTTTAGAGTTCTGCCACCGGTATCAAGTCTGCTTGGTGCAAATAGGCCCATCTGTGTGGAGAACGGTGGCAAGTCTGAAGTGGTTGTGCTCGGAAATATAGGAGCCCCTCACCTTGGCTTAAATGAACCTTTACTCCCCAAAACTCTTCCGTGGGGGAGTAATAAACTTTAGCAAGAATTTCCACCATTCTTTGCTTACCAGCATGGATGCCGACAATGATCGTGGGTAGATGGAGCAGTTTGTGGTCATTGCTACAAGGGATACATCTTGGCCACAACTCCACTTTCCCCAAATCTTGGAATCATTCACGTAAGTTTAGAGTTTATTTCTATCTCAGAAAATCGGTTGTTTCATGTCATTGATAACCCTTCTTCTTTATTTATTTCAGCATCTCGGTGACACCAGCAAGGGTTGAAGGCCTGGACCGATGGGTTCAGAAGCGTCTTGACATTATTATGCCCGAAACCCATAGGTGGAAGGAGTTGGCCCCCAAATATGGGTATAGGGTCAAGAACCACGGTAAACTAACTCTTCCTTTATTTCATATTTGTACATGAATAAACCTGCTAACCCTATCTTCTTTTTTGATTCAGATCTCCCGCAGGGTTCTGTTTCGATATCAAATGAGGATGTTTTAGTCGATCCCGCAGAGGCTACGAGGTTATTGAGGGAGGATCTCACCCGGACTGGTGCCCTTAGGTCTGTTTCTGGTGCAGCGACTTCTTCTCGGAATCCCCGGCCAGAGAACAAACAACCAAAAAGACGTCGTTCTTTCTCGGCCGAGGGTAAAAATAAGAAAGTAAAGAAAGACATGCCCGATCCAGTCGTGGTCATTGTGGTCATTGATGATGATGGGGTAGCTAGTGGTCATCTCAAATAATGCTCAACTTGGAGAGCTTAGAACCCCAACCGAGGGCGAGCTTTTTGAAGAAATAGATTTGGTGGAGAATGCTGATTCTCCCTTCCCGGTCCCGGTTGTTGCTTTCGGTCCTATGAGGCCGGGTACCGGGCCTCTTCCGCCTTCGGTTTGTGAGGCAACCAACAAACACCATTGTATCTGCCGCAACTACTTCCCAACCTACAACATCATCAGCCTCATCTCCATCTACCCCAATTGTGCCTTCCTCACCACCAACTACTGCATCTCCTCCACCGATCGCAGACGCCCGAGAAAAGGATGTCCCTTCCCCTAGTCCCCTGACCACGGGAATTTGGAGCACAATTATTCAGCCTCTTCTGCAGATCCCCGAGGGAGGAGAAGCGTCTCTCTCTCGGTCTCAAAGGAATGCCACTTGTTGTCCAGGCTAGTGGAACTCGCTAATTACCTGAAGTCGCTGGCTTCAGAGAAAGATCAGATAAAAGTGCACTGTTTTTCAGGGGAGTGTATGATAGAAAATGCCATTCAGACCAGCAATATTAAACTTGTTCTCTTTATTGCTTGTTTCTATTCGTTTGTTACAACAAAGTTTTTGATTTCAATATTTGATTTGTATGCCAACTTCCTTGCCTAGGAGGATCTTTAGAGATTGATCCTTGACAAAGAGGGGCTTATTTCCGATCGGGATCAATTGTTGGTTGAGAGGAAACAACTCGCCGCGTGCCTCCCGGTACTAGAAACGAAAGCTGTTGAGGCAAGTGATCTTAAGTCCCGGCTACAGCTTAGCGAGCAATAGGTAGTGGACCTTAGTCAAGAAGCTTCTCAATTAAATGTTAAATTCCAAGAATTTAAGGCTAAGTGTTATGAATCTCAAGATGCCGTGCTTGCTGATGCAGAGCGCGAGTCTTCCTCCATTGAGCGAGTGAATAATTTGGAGGCAACTTTGAACTCCAAAGCCGAAGAGACTGCTGGTGCCGAGGAGAAGCGGGCTCGGATGTAAGATAGCTATAATAAGATCATGGATAAAAATAAGATTCATATAACCACAATTCGTGATCTCGATCTTAGCCTCAGTGCTATGAGACCTGAGCGGGATGGCCATTTGGCCGAGGTTGATAGACTTAAAGAAAAACTTCAGCACCAAGGGGACTCCCTCATTATTGAAAAAACATACTCTATGTACCACATGAGGAGGAAAACCTTGGAAGAGACCAAAGCGGGTGTTATTGATATCAACGATGAGATCGCCAAGGCCTGAACACTAGCGTCAACTGCTCGTGAATGCCTCGCGGCTCAGACTGATGAAACTGAATCTTCTAGTCCTAATTCTGAGTTTTGGGGAACTGAGGAGGAGCTTGAAGAGAATGATGATGAAGGTCAAGATTCTATGCCGACAACAGATCCACCTACTTCTCCTGGGGGCATAGATGTTTCTCTTCCCCCGAGTTCCGGTGGTGATGTAGTTTAGTCTTTTTTTCTTTCTTTTCCTTTGTTGTTTTACTTTAGTACTTTTGTACTTATGCCAATTTTCATGTTTAATAAATAAAAGTACTTTTTGCTTAATAATTGCGCAAAGTTTATTTTTTTTTGCGTAAAATTAAGCTAGGCTTCAGGTGTATTTTCCCTCGATAGCATTTGAGTTTCGGGCATAAACTCTTCCGGAACCAACCCTTTATTGTGAGGGTTTCATAAGAGAGGAGCATCTTATGTTTACGTTTCTCTTGAAAAGGACGTCTCCTGTTCATTCATGCACTAGAATTTGAAGTTCTTAATTAACTTTCAAATGATAAAATCAATTCATCGATTGGACAAGAAACAAGATAAAAATAAAATGACTTCATTTTACTCCTTCTATCCTCAAAAGTACAAAAGTATTTTCTTGCTGGAAAAATAAGAAATTGCCAATACATGTGGCTAATTTGTACAACATGTTTCTACGGCGCTAGATGTGTAGTACTCGGTCCTGATGACATATGATTGTTCCCGGGTCTCGCAGTCCGGTTTTCATGGCAATCAAGTTTTCGTATTCTCATACTATTCCCCCCTGTGTTTGAATGCGAGGAATGAGAATTCCAACAGTGGAAGTCTTGCTCCTTTGAGGAATAACGCTAGTGAATGGTTGGATAATATTTGGTTCGATGGCAAGCTTTTATTCCCATTACGAACTTTTCCATTGAGCCAAAGATCATCTAACCACCTCTATTTGCCTTTTGTCTCGGTGCCTTGTTATTTAGTCTTTAACTTTGCTGATGATGCTCCTTTGGTAGTATGCTTTCCGTTGCTGCCTCGTTAAAAACATTGCTAGAAAAATCCAATTGGGAAAAAAAATGGGCGAAGGGAAAAAGAATGCAGCACATACTTTCAGTATAAGTAGGATCCATCAGCAGTAATACCTTTTGAGGTGAGTCACATTCCAGTTGCTCGGCAATTTTACTCAATCTTAGTTCTCTAGTTCCCACGTCGAACCCAGCTTTCTCGCATTGACCTTCCGGGTGTTTTGAGTTACTTTCCTCAAAACCAAGTCTCCCACTTTAAAATAGCGGAGATTGGACCTCCGATTATAGTACCTTTCCATTCATTGTTTTCGAGCCACCATTTTTATATGTGCCAACTCATGTTTGACCAACAATGCCTCATTATTTGCTTTTTCGTCTGCCCGGAAGTATTGCAAGGTCAGTTCTCCTACTTCCACCGGTATTAGAGCTTCTACGCGGTATACGAGAGAGAAAGGTGTTTCCCCCGTGCTCGACTTGGTCGTCGTCTAGTATGCCTATAGCACTCCCGATAACTCTTTGGCCACTTGCCTTTTGATTCTTCCAACCTGTTTCTAAGATTTTAAATAATCACCTTATTGGTTGGTTCGACCTTCCCATTTGCGTTCGGATGCTATGCTGAAGATGTGATTCTTTTAATTTTCAGGTCTTCAAGAAATTTTGTTACTTTGGAGCCTATGAATTTTGATCCATTGTCGCACATAATCTCCTTTGGTATTTCGAACCGACAAATTATATTTTTCCATAGGAAATTGACCACTTTGCACTCACCAATTTTTTGGAAAGGACCTGTTTCATCCCATTTTGTAAATAATCAGCTAATATTACCTGGTGGTAGTGACCCGACTATATCCATTCCTCATTTAGTGAATGGCCATCGAGACAGTATAGAATGCAAAAATTCTACCGGTTGGTGCACCAACTATGTGTGGCAGTGACACTTGTCGTATTTCTGAACGAATGCCTTCACATCTTGCTCCATCTGGGGCCAGTAGTATCGGGACCTAATTAATTTTAGGACCAACGCATCTGCATCAGAATGGTTCCCGCAAATTCCTTCATGAACCTCTCTCATGACATAGTCAGCCTCGGAGGCTCCTAAACATCGGGCCAATGGGCCTTGGAATGACCTTCTATATAACTATCCTCCCCAGAAGCTGTAACGATCTGCTTTTGTGCAGAGTGCCCGGGATGCCTTCGGGTCTTCGGGCAATAAATTGAACCGTGCGAGCAAATTTTAAACTTTAATCACATAATGTTGCATGAACTCCTTCTTTATCTCGAACATTCCATATACTTGATTTACTACTAGTTGGGAATCACATTTGATTTTAATGGCCTTGGAGCTTAGCCCTAGCCCAGTTCAAGTTCTGCAATCAAAGCCTCATACTCGGCTTCATTGTTAGTCAAGGGAACAATTTTTATGGCTTGCCTCAGGATCTCTCCCGAACGTGTGATTAAGACCATTATGAGACTGGAACCTTTCACGTTGAAAGATTGGTCCACGAGCAAAAATTCCTGATGGCGTTTCCGACACCATCACTACCTCTTTTGCAGCCAGAGGCAGTAACTTGGGACTAAAATTGACCATAAAGTCGGCCAAAACCTGTGACTTGATCACAGTCCTAGGCTTATACTCAACATCAAGTTCACTAATTTCAACTACTCATTTGGCCATTCAACCTGACAACTCAGGTTTCTGAAGGACATTCCACAGGAGAAAAGTTATCACCACGGTTATCAGATGGCATTGAAAATAAGGCCTAAGATTTCGAGAGGCGACTACGAGAGCTAAGGCTAGTTTTTCGAGGTGCGGATAACGAGTTTCCACTCCTGATAAATTTTTTCTAATATAATAGATAAGAGATTGAGTGCCTACGTCCTCCCGGACTAGAACAACACTTACTGTTACCTCCTAGATCGCTAAGTATATCAGCAACTGTTCTCCTTCCTCTGGTATTGATAGTAGCAGAGGTCTTGATAGGCAACATTTCAGGCCTTTTAAGGTCTGTTGGCATTCTGGAGTCCATTCGAAGTTGTTCCTCTTCTTTAGAAGTGAGAAGAAGTGATGATATTTCCTGAAGACCGAGAAATGAACCTGCTTAGAGCGGCCAATCTTCCGGTTAGCCTTTAGACTTCCTTAACACTTGTTAGCTGGTCTGGGATGTCCTCGATGGCTTTGATCTTATCGGGATTTACATTGATCCCTCTTTGTGACACCAGAAAACCCAAAATTACCAGAGCTAACTTCAGACGTTCATTTTTCAGGGTTGAACTTCATGTTATGCTTCTTTAGGATATCGAAGGTTTCCTGAAGGTGTTTTAAATGGTCACCTGCATTCAAAGACTTGACTAACATATCATCTATGTAAACTTCCATTGTTTTCCTAATTTGTTTTATGAACATCTTATTCACGAGCCTCTAATAAGTTGCTCCAGCTTTTTTAAGCCCGAAGGGCATCACATTGTAACAATATGTGCCAAAGTTTGTTATGAACGAAGTTTTTTCCTGATCCTCCAGGTTTATTTTAATTTGATTGTACTTCGAATAGGCATCAAGGAACCTTATTAACTTTTGGCTGTTGCATCAATCATTTGATCAATGTTTGGCAATGAAAATGAGTCTTTTGGGCACGCCTTTTTCAAGTCCTTATAATCTTAGTACATTCAAAATTTATTATTCTTTTTCGGAACTACAACTACGTTAGATAGCCAGTCGGGATACTTTACCTCCCGAATAGAACTGATGTCAAGTAATCGAGTTACCTCTTCTTTGAAAAACTTGTTTCTAACCTCGGCTATTGGCGCTTCTTCTGCCTTACTGTTGGGATGCTTGGGTCCAGGCTTAGCTTATGTACGACCACATCTAGCAGGATACCTGTCATATTTGTGTGCGACCATGCGAAACAATCAACGTTAGTTTTAAGAAAATCAATAAATCCTGACCTGAGCTCGGGGTTGAGTCCTTTCCCCAAGTGGAATTTTCTCTCCATGAATTTCTCGAATAAAGCCACCTCTTCGAGTTCTTCTTCCGTGGACTTGGTGGTCGCGTCTGTATCTTTCGATACCTGAAAATATCTTGGTATCTTGTGAGATTCCAACGACTCCTCCCCTTTGTCATTTTCGTTTGGTTCGGGAGGAGGAATCGGTTCCTGTAATTGCTATGTGTCGAGTTCCTTCCCTTTACTGCTGGAAACCAATACCGCATTCATTTCCCTTACTTCTAGTTGATCTTCTTTTATTTGTTTGATTCCCTTTGAAGTTGGGAATTTCAGAAGTTGGGGATATGTCGATGTTACGACCTTTATCTCATGTAGCCATGATCTTCCAAGAATTATGTTGTAGCCCATGTCCCCGTCCACTACTTCAAATAAGTTAGTCTTCATGACCCTTTCGGCGTTCATGAGCAACAAGATCTCCCCTCGGGTTGTCACACTTGCTAAGTTGAACCTGACAAGGAATTTTGTTGCCGGAATGATGCTCCTGGTTAGCTTGTCTTGTTTTAGCACTCTCTACTCAATGATGTTGGCCGAACTTCTTAGGTCAATGAAAACATGTTTAATTTTGAAATCTAGAATGTTAAGAGAAATTACTAGGGCGTCGTTGTATGGCAGATGAAGTCCACCGGCATCTTTTTTCGTGAAGGTGATGTTGTCTTCGGCGACTTCCCCGAGTTTCTTTCTATGAGTCACTGATACCTTTGAATTTTTTGCTGCTGATAAGGTTACACCGTTGATCTCGTTCCCCTTAAAAATCATGTTGATAGTTAGTCGATGAGGGTGCTCCCCTATCTTCAGGGATATGCGTTGTCTCGGTTGCGGCCGTATTGTTCTTAGCCCGGTCGCTTAAGAATTCCTGAGATGGCCATTCTTCAATAACATTGCTACCTTCTCCGCAGATGTTGGTAGTCCCTAGTTCGGTTTCTATGAGTCCCAAGATATTCGCACCATAAATTAGGATCTATAGCTGGGATCAGATCTCGTTTGCCTTGGGAACCAAGCTTTCTTAATGTTTCTCATTGTCGATACCACCTCCACTACACTAACATTGAGTATAAATACACCAAAAATATGTTTTTGAAGGGAATTTTGACCTATGAAATATTTGAGAACTAACAAAGGTAAGAAGACTCAAGAATTCATTAAGATTTCAACCAACGGCGGTGCAATATGGGAGTTTATGTTGAATCATTATCATTTATATCTTCTTTATTTCTAAACCTTATTGAGATGACTTTTTCCATAGCTATGGAGTAATTTACATTAGGGTGTTGACATATATGGTTTTTTGGTAACTTGATCAGGGATTTGATTCTTGATAATTGTTGGAATTAATTGACGGAGTTTTAATTCGTATAGTGGAGTTATTTCTTATTTTTCTTAATCGAAAGAGGAGTTTGATATTAAATTTTCTTACATATTATGATCTAGTTTAAATTCGTAATTCAAATAGGTAATCGAAAGAGCCTCTTGATTTGTTAATCGAACAAGAAATAAGGAAAATATTCGTGAGAAGTTACCCTTTAGACCATAACCATCATTTTATTCGTTGCAGTATTTTACCGTGCTTCAATTGGATTAATTACTGAAATTAAAGTTTATACGAAAGAGGAACATAAACTTTAAGTGTAATCAAATTATTTGTTGAATTCATGAGAATCAGCGGTATTATAACGTGAACTAACTCAAGAATTGGATCCCGTGTCAATTATGTTGCACCTGTCTAGTCAATTACCCTTATTTCTCTCATTGATATTTCTTCGTTGCTTATCTTCTGTCTTTTTTGATCAATTATTTATTGCTTAATTTTTAGTAGTTAATCGTAGTTGATAATCATCAAATCAAGTGTTAGTTTTCCTGGATAGTAATCAACTGAAGATTATTCGAACACTATTTAAATCCAATCCGTTTGGAGACGATAATTAAACTATACTATCTTTGAGTAGCGATCAATAATTTTGTGTTGTGTTTTACACTCGTCAAATTTTGGTGTCGTTGCCAGGGGTTGGGAATCTATAATGTTTAAAATTGTTTTTAGTACCAATTCAGGAACCAATTCTTACTTTAGTGTATTCACGTTTTCTCACTTGTGTGCAGGATACAAGTTTGATTTCTCTAGTGTATGACTCGATATTCTTCAAAGGAGGTGATACCCTATGAACCAGAGTTGGAGAAACACCTACGACAATTGAAAAAATAAAGAGAATTAACAAAAAATTTCTTGGGTCATACTTCGACTCATGATAACATGGAAAACAAAGATCTCGATGAAGTAGACTTAGCTGCAAGAGAGGTAGCACAACAAAAAGCTGCATGGATAGCAATTGAAGTAGTCCTCAGAGTTACTGAGGACACTATCAAAGATGGTGGGGTTCAAAGATTCAATCTAAATAGACCTTTGGTTGAAGACCAGTTCGAGAATGCAATACCCAGGCCTGGAAGATCATAGGTTGACTATGCCAGACCAGTCTACAATCAAGGAATGTCAAGTGTCAGACCTCCACCGATAGCAGCAAATAACTTCGAGTTGAAGAAAGGCTTGCTTCAAACCATCAACAACTGTATCTTCAGAGGGAAGGTGAATGAAGTTCCTAACACTCACTTGATGGACTTTGAAGAAATCATGAACACCTTCAAGTACATTGCAGTATCAAAAGATGCGGTCTACTTAAGGGCATCCCCCTTTTTATTGAAAGATGACATGAAGCACTAGCTTTGTATCTTACCCATAGGGTCGATCACGACATGGGAAGATATGACCAAAAGGTTTCTTGACAAGTATTTCTCATCTGCAAAAACAGGGAAATTCAGAAGGGAAATTCATAATTCCTGCCAGAGGGAGACAAATACGCTTTTCGAAGCTTGGGAAAGATTCAATGAGATAGTCAGAAATTGTCAGCACAACGGAATTGATTTGTGAATACAACTCCAGTATTTTTGGGATGCACCATCACCTTCCTCGCGACAAATTCTGGATACTGCATTTGGAGGTCCACTAATAAAGAAAACTCTGGAGGAGGTTGTCTTAATCCTTGATGAATTATCTAAGGATACTAATGAGTGGCCGGCAGAGAGTAATGACAGAAGAAAATCAGTTGGGGTTCACCAGATGAACTCTAACACATCCATGCAAGCCCAGGTAGACACCATGTCCAAGGAGAGAAAGTTGATGTTTGCCAAGGTATAGAGTAAGCCGCAAGCAGCATGCAACTTTTGGGGAACGGGACACCCTACACATGCGTATCAAGCTTCAGTTCAGGAAGTCAATGCTGTGGGGAATTATAATAGAGGTAGCTACCAAGGTGGAAACAACTATAATGCTATGGGGCAAAGACATCCAGGTTTTTCGTGGAGTTCTCCTAGTGGCAGTTTGAACTCATGGCAGCAAATTAATCCTAGAACCCAGGTCAAGGACCACCAGGTTTTCAGAATCAGCTGAGGCAGCAGTACCAGCCACAACAGTCAAATCCATCTAGTAAGGAAGATCTTATGTAGGCGTTCATCAGCAAACTATATGAAAGATTTGAGACTCACGACACAACCATCCAGGAGCAGCGCGTGGATATCCAGAATTTAGAAAGGCAAATGGGACAAATTGCAAATTTGTTATCTAAGAGTGCTCCTGGGACTCTACCCTCTAACACTGAAAAGAACCCAAAGGAAACAATCAAAGTTGTATCTCTGAGAAGTGGCATAACATTGGCTGAATCAGTGGTGAAAGCTAGACCGGAGGTGGTGAACAAACAGAACGACACACCACAAGAGAAAAAGAGTAAAGAGAAGAAATTCCAGAGTAGTGAGGTACAAAAGGAAATTGAAGAAAGTAGACATATGCCAAATCTACCATTCCCTCAAAAAATGAAGCGGGAGAAACTTGACAGATATTTTAGGTGGCTCTTGGAGATGCTCAAGCAGTTATGTGAAAATTCCCTTCACAGAGGTACTCACTCAGATGCCTACTTATGCAAATTTCTTGAAGGAAATATTGTCTAGAAAGAGAAAATTGAAGGAGACAACATCTGTCAAGCTGAATGCCCAATGTAGTGCCATATTGCAAAATAAAATTCCCCAAAAGTTTGGGACCCAGGAAGCTTCACCTTACCATGCTCGTTGGGGAGTGAGAAATTCGCCAAACCCTCTTTGATTCTGGTGCGTCTATAAATCTAATGTCTTTGTCCGTGTCCAAGAAACTAGAAAGGGAGCTTGGAGTGATTAAACTAATACCAGTGTCCCTACAACTTGCTGACTAGACCACCATTTTGTCTGAGGGAATCATTGAGGATGTTCTAGTTCGGGTGGACAAGTTTGTGTTCCTCGTAGACTTTATTGTGGTGGATATAGAAGTGAACAAGGAGGTGCCTCTAATTCTAGGGAGGCCATATTTATGTACAGCCAGAGATATACTTGATATCTACGAAGGGCAGCTTATGCTCAGAGTGGGCAACGGGAAAATGGTGTTCCAGATTAAGAGGATGATGAAATACCCCAGTGATGAGGCATCTGCCTACTCATGCTTCAAGGTAGATGTTGTTGGGTAATTCGATAATAAATACAAGTTTGACAAGCTTGTGGGGGATATAATAGAGAGGTGTATTTCTCAATCTAGCACAATAGAGGATAAACATCTTGAAATAAAGAAATAGGCTGAAGCTCTTGAAACTAAGTATCAAGTGGTTGATGAAGCTCTTGAAACTGATATCAAGTAGTTGATGAGGAGGAACTATAAGAGGAGTTTTCTAAGCCTATTGTGGAATTGAAATCCCTCCCTACTCACTTGGAATATGCTTTTCTTGAAACTAACAATTTTCATGTGATTATTTCTGCTTACTTGACAGGTACACAAGAGAAAAAGCTGGTGGAGCTGCTGAAAAGGTACAAGAAGGCCATTGGCTGGAGTATAGCTGATATTAGAGGAATTAGTCCAGCCATTTGCATGCACAAATTCTGCTGGAAGAAAATAACAAGCTAGTGGTGCATCCCCAACACAAGTTGAACAAAAATTTTGGACGAGGTAGTGCACAATGAGATCATTAAATAGTTAGATGCGGCAGTGACTTTCTCTATCTATAATAGCCAGTACAAGTTGTACCTAAGAAGAGGAGCATGGTAGTGGTGAAGAATAAAGATAACTAATTGATCCCAACAAGAACAGTCACTGGGTAGAGAATGTGCATTGATTATATAAGGTTGAATGATGCAACAAGGAAAGGCCACTTCCCACTTCTCTCATTGATCAGATACTCGAGAAAGTGACTGGACATGGATGCTACTGTTTCTTTGATGGGTACTCAGTCTAGAATCAGATACCCATTGCCCCATAAGAAGTTGAGAAGACCACATTCACATGCCTGTCATGTATTTTTGCTTACAGGAGGATGCCATTTGGGTTGTGTAATGCACCTACCACTTTTTAGAGGTGCATTATGTCTATATTCTCCGATCTAAACAGGAAGTATCTATAGGTATTCATGGATGATTTCAACCTTTTTGGCGATGACTTGAAGAATTTGGAGCTTGTGCTTGAATGTTGTGAAGCCACTCACTTGGTTCTTAACTGGGAGAAGTGCCACTTCATGGTGAAAGAGGGAATTTTACTGGGCCACAAAGTGACTGCACATGGCATTGAAGTTGATAAATCTATTGTTGATGTAGTTGCTAGGCTTCCTCCATCGACTTCTGTGAAGAGAATAAGGAGTTTCTTGGGACATGTTGGGTTCTAAGGAGGTTCATGAAAAACTTTTCCAGCATTACCAAGCCGTTGACTGCATTGATAGCGAAGGATGTCAAGTTTGTTTTCACTGTGGAGTGCTTAAGAGCATTCAAATGATAAACGAAAAGTTTTTAAGTGCTCTTATTATGGTGACACCTGATTGGAACCAGCCATTTGAGATAATGTGTGATGCTAGTGATATAGTTGTGGGGGTAGTTCTGGGGAAAAGAAAAGAAAAGATGCTTAGGCCCATCTACTATGCAAGCAGGATATCGAATGATGCTCAAGTCAACTATGACACTATTGATAAAGAGTTATTTGTTGTGGTTTTTGCTTTGACAAGTTGAGATCATATCTGGTTGGAAGTAAATTGATTGTACACACTGATCACTCAGCCTTGAAATACTTGTTGAGTAAAAAGGAGTCCAAGTCACGTCTAATGTGGTGGGTGTTTTTCTCCAAGAGTTTGACTTGGAGATCAAAGATAGGAAGGGAACAAAAAATCAAGTCGCAGTTAATCTATCTCGACTTGAGAGACCTCCGGTTGAAACAACTGAAATAAGGGAAGAGTTCCCTGATAAGCAGATTTTCTCCATTGCTGCTGTCTCTAAAAGGCCGCCTTGGTATGCTGATGTAGCCAACATTTTTGCTAGTGGATGGTTGCCTCGTTACCTCTCTCGTGATCAAAGAAGGAAGCTTCAAGGTGAGGTAAAAAGTTATTTTTGGAATGGTCCTTTCTTGTTTAAACTGTATGCAGATGAAGTGATTCGAAGATGTGTGCCTGAAGGAGAGATGGAAAATATTCTGTCTCATTGCCATGATGAAGCAGCTAGAGGACATTATGGTGGAAATTGCACTGCAGCAAAGGTCATGGAAGCCGGTTTCTATTGGCTTACTTTGTACAAAGACGCACGGGCGTATGTAGCTGTATGTGACAAGTGTCAAAGGGCATGTGAGATATTAGACGTTTGGGGCATTGAATTCATGTCTCTGTTCCCGTCGTCGCATTCATATGTGTAAATCCTGGTAGCCGTTGACCACATCTCAAAATGGGTCGAAGAATTTCCTACTAGGATCAGTGATTCTCTGGTGGTGTGTGAGTTCTTACGGAGGAACATCTTTATCTGCTTTGGGACAGCTCGAGTGATTATCAGTGACAATGGGTTGCACTTTGTGAACAAGCAGCTTGCTTCACTGCTATCCAAGTATGGGGTAACACACATAATAGAAACCCCGTACCATGACCAAACTAGTGGACAAATTGAGGTGGCTAACCGTGAATTTAAATGAATTCTTGAAAAGACGGTTAGTGCTTCTCATAAGGATTGGTCTGTAAACTAGGATGAAGCTCCATGGGCGTACAAAACTATGTTCAAACAACCATAGGGACTTCACCGTTCAAGTTAGTGTATTGAAAATCGTGTCATCTACCTGGTGAGATAGAACATAAAGTTTATTGGGCAATTAAGATGTTTAATCTTGATCTTAGTCTTGCAGGTGAACACAGGTTTGCACAGATGAACGAATTGGAGGAGTTTAGACTGGACATGTATGAAAATGCGCGAATCATTAAGGAGAAGATAAAGAGGTGGCATGATCGACTTATTAAGCCAAAGGATTTACATGAAGAGGACAAAGTCTTACTATACAATAGTAGAATTAGGTTGTTTCCTGGAAAGTTCAATTCAAGATGGACAAGTCCGTATGTGGTGAAACACGTCTCACCATATGGCACCATTGAAATACAGGATGAAGAAGGGAATGAAATCTTTAAGTTGAATGGGTACAGGTAGAAACGGTACCTTGTTGGAGGATTTGACAAGCAATCCTCTAGCATCGTGATCAAATGAACCTAAGTGACGGAGTCAAGCTGACGACTATAACTTAGAACTACTTCTAACCCTTTTTTTTGCTTTTGTAGAATAGTTTAGATAAGTATAGATCAATATTATTAGAGTTTAGGAGTTTTGATACTTGTTTGGATAGGTATAAGCATGAATTGGACAAAAAATAAGGACATAATAGAGTTGGGATGCACACCGTGGGTTAAACAATAAAAAACGGATGGAACGCTGAGAAAAATGGCCTAGTGTGCCGCGTGGGGCGCCGCACTAGGCCAAATTGCTCGTTTGACAGAAATTAAGCTCTCTGAATATACCCACTACTGTGTTGTATGGGGTGCCGCACCCAGCAACGCGGTAGTACAAAAATCAGGTAAAAAAATTTGAAAGTAAAAAAAGAAAACGGACGCCCCCCGTCTTACTCCCCCCCTTTTTCCCTTCATTCTTTCTCTCTTCTCAAATACTCTCTCTAACTCACCCCCAAATCCCCCATCCTTCTTCTTCCTCTTCTTGTTATTCAAATTTCTTCCCCTCAAATTCTCCTATCACTCCCATCCACCTTCAAGTTAAGTTCCTCCTCTCATCTCTTCTCTTTCTTTTAGTATTTAATTGTAGTATTTAGCTAGTTTTAGTTTAGTTCAACCTAACCCTAGGTAGTTGTAGTTTTGCTAATTATTTAAAGTTAGTTTGATTATTATGGCCGAAAATTGTGCTTAACTTGTAGGGTTTTCATTGTTCTTACTATATTTGAGGACTTTTGGTATGTATTGGTGCTTATTGCATTATTTTGTGATGGAGTTTTGTGAGGGTGGCTATATGGTCGAAAAGTGGTAATTGTTGTGTAAGTTTTGTGTATTTTGTGTTATTGCTATGATGTGCTAGTGTTATGGTTGTGTTTGGAGGTGTGATTGGTGTTGTTGTTTAGTATTTCTAACCTACTTTTAATTGAAATAAGGTGGTGAAAGATTCGCCCACAATGTGTTTGTTGAAATACCTTAGTGACATAAAATTATGTTAGTGCTGCTAATTTATAAGGGAAGTATTTTGTGGGATGTATTGCTAGATGATAAATGTGGGGTGAGAGGTCATATTCTTATGTTTGAAACTTTACCGTGTTAGCTAATCGGTTGACCACTCCATGCTAATATGTTTCTAGGTGCTAATTGGGGTGTCTGATTCATGCTAAATACTTGTGTAGTGTTGTATTGTAACTTCTTAATTTTGTTAGTAGTAAATTAGTATAACTTCTTACGTTTCTTATCTTAGTTACCAGTATAGCTTCTTGATTTTGTATTTTACACTAGTATAGTCCATAATTCTATTGTTGTAATATTATATTGGTGGTTTGGGTCGGTTGTTGAGTACTTGTGGCGTGCTTTCAACGGGGTAGTTTGAGTCCCCAATATACATTGCACTTGCAACATGCCAATAAAATAAATGTGAGGTGGTTACCCCGTCTGGTTTAGTTTTTAATTTTAAGTGTTCTGGCTAATTGTGTTAGTCTTGTGCAGGTACAATGTCATGCCGTCTTAGAAAATGTGCTAACACAGGTTCCTCCGAGGTTGCCTTTAGTAGTCGTAGAGGCGGTAAGCGAGAAAATGCCCTGTCCCAGTGGAGGAGGAAGTGGCGCGCTTTGATCCAGATACAGATGTAGTACCGGGCTGCAAGTATGGCATTCGGGTTATGCCAGCTCATGCTAGAAATTGGTACCAGACCTTTGTTCCGGAGGTGAACACTGACCCGAAAGTTGGTATTGATGATGACAAGATACCCAGGAGGTACTCAGGGATTTACAGCAACATCAGATATCTGGGTTTTGAAAGATTGTTGCATCCCGGAGAGTCGGTGAACGTGAACATGAACATGGTAAAGGAGTTCTATGCTAACTGGCAGCCTAAGGCCAGTTTGGATATGGTGTATGAGGTGTAGGTGAGAGGCAAGGATGATCCCCTTTTCCTCATAGGTGATAAATCATATTATGGGGTTCACAAAGAACTCTCATAAGTTTTTCCAAAGGTTAATGCATCGGCCCCTATCCTGATATTAGGCGCCATCTGTGTGGCACTGATTCTTTTTCCATGTGGACGCGGGATGCTAATGAGTTCCACAAAGACATGAAGAAGAGCAATTTCTAGCGTCCTGCCAGGGTGTCATTTTCTATTTGATTAATGCAAAGATCATGCCTACCCTGAATGACACTGATGTCTCCAGGTTGAAGGTGTGTCTTATTTATACCATCTTGACTCGGATGAAGTTCAATCTGGGCAAGATTGTGCTTGAGCACATGGCTCGAGTACGACCACTTAGGGCATGCCTCCTGTATTTCCCGAGCATGATCACTCGACTTCTGCGGACGTACCATGTGGAGGAGGAGTTCCATTATGATCAGACAATTATGATCCTTTATTGTCACAGCTGTGACAGACCTCCCCTTCTGCTGCTATTCCTGTGGATCAGAGATTTATTCGTGTCGAGGAGACACTACAACTGCTATTTGTTGATATGCGCCTTCGCGCTGCTCGGGGGGAGACTGAATTGGCAGAGCTGCAGGAGGATCACCCCCTCGCCGTGGTTACTCACCAGTGGTTGGGCTTGGCCGATGGAGCAAAAATGCTACCAGATGAGGACGTAAACTTTGTTCCCTCTGATGATAAGGATTACCTGCGCACCTTTGAGGGTGCTAATGATTAGGCCAAGGGCCTCAGGGAGTCACCTTTTCACTCTTGTTTTACTGTTGCATTGGGGACAATGCAATTTCTTAAGTGTGAAGTCGACGAGAAAAATACAAAAATTTGAAAAATCCAAAACTATGTCTTTTGTTTTTATTTTATTTTATTTTACTTTCTTAGGTAGTTTAATAATTCTCCCTTTATTTTTCTTGTGTCGCGGTTCTTTTCCAGGGGTTTTACTTGAACCGGGTGTAGTTAGTTTTTTAGGAATATAGAATCTTGAGTCATAGCGCTAATTTGAAGCAATTTTCCTTGACTGCATATGCCTTGAGAGTAGTGAGTACCTTAGTTGTGACGCCTAGGCTCAATTCTCGATTCACGAATAAGTACCTTAAATTGTGTGATTGTGACTTTGCTTAACTGCTTTGAGTAGAGGGTCGGGATAGATCTGATCCTATGTGAGTTATGTGCCAATGTGAGAGTGAGGTTTGTGTTGATATTCTGTGTATGTCAGTGGATGTCTAGAACTTTCCCCCTTGTGTTTGCAAAGTGAAATAGCAGCCTTGTTCAGTCTAGGAAGTGATATAGGGATTGTCTTTGCGAGCCAATTATATGTCTGTGACCCGCCTAATATTTGTGTATCCTAGTTAGACCTCTTGAGCATGTAATCCTATTTTATTTGGCAACCACACTACAAGCCTGACCCCTTATTTGAATTGACTGTCTGTTTGAACCTTTTACCTCTCTATGAGCACTTCACATATTTATGAGCTTGTTAAAAGCTAAGTGGTGGATGAATTTTTGAGTGGAACAATAGAAAAGAAGAAAGATGCACTATTTGAAAAAAATTTGTGTGAGCCACTTGTAGGGAATTGAAAAAAAAAAGAAAAAAAAAGAAGAGAAAATCAGAATCTAGAAAAATAAAAAATAAAAATTGGTGTTTGTATATATTATAAACAAAACTATTCCTTGATAGTGGTAAATCTTGCTTTGTCTTTGCTTAAAGAAATTGGGAGCTAGGTATTAATATGATGTGAAGGTTGGGGTTTGAATTCTTGAAATTGTATGTATTAAAGTGCTCAAGGAGGTGTAGCCACTATTATCCATATGTATCCTACCCGTCCCAGAGCCAGTATTACAACCAAAATAAAGTCTTACTTGATCCTTGACTGAATGAGCTCAATTAGTAGAGTATTACACTACGTGCAAGCCTATGGTACATTCTCTGTGGCGCGTGAATTTTATTTCTAAGAGTGAGTGAATTCTTTATATCTTGAGTTCCTATTTATTCTTGAATTTTATTGTTTGTAGAACTACTCTCTATTGTTTATGTGAGGGCACATGACTTGTGAAGGTAAGGTAAAGCCTTCGACCTCTGTGTTAGAGTAAGTGAGCATGTTGTGAAAAATGCGTGGTGCTTTTGAGTTGAGTCTTGAGGCTAGGATTTTATGATATGGTCCTTAGACTATTTTAAATATTCTTGGGATGATCTGTTAGGTAAGTTGTTTGACGAAAAGGTCATCCCTATGTGAAGTATAGTTTGATAGATCGAGGACGAGCAATGGTCTAAGTGTGGGGTGTTGATGGTAAACTAGAAACCCGTATTTTAGCCGTATTATTTCACTCTCATTACTGTATTTTATGTGTGTTTGAGCTTAAATGATAGTGAACTACACTTATTACGTGTTTTACGCCTTGCGGGAAGTGATTCCAAGTAAAAAGTTAATTTGAAGAAAAATCGAACAAGTTAGAGCTTTAAAATCTGATTAGAAGCCCAAGAAATTAAGTCGGGATCACGTACAGGGGTCGAGTACAAAGTCTGGATGTCAAAAAGTGGACGAAATGATTTACTCTAAGAAAACATCACTGTCGCGCCACATGAGGCATTGCATTGTAACGACCCGGCCAGTCGTTTTGAGAATTAGCATCCCATTCGGTGGCTTTAGGTCTTGACCAGCTTTGTATTATGTGTTATGGCTTGCGTGTGTGGCCAAGTTTGGTTTACGGATGATATGGGGTCAATTTGGAAGAAGGATTTTTATTTTTCAAGCTTAAGCGCTAAGAGTTGATCGGAATTTGACTTTTGTGTAGACGACTCCGAAATAGCATTTTGATGATTCCAATAACTTCATATGGTGATTTTGAACTTAGGCGTGCATCCGTATTTGGAGGTCCGTAGGGTAATTTGAAGCATTTCGACGAAAATTGGAAAATTGAAGTTTTGGAAGGTTGAGAGGTTTATCCAAGAGTCGACTTTGACAATATCAGGGTCGAAATGCGATTTAGAGAGTTGGGTTAGCTCTATTATTTCATTTGGAACTTGCATACAAAATTTAGCGTCATTCGGGTTGATTTGATATGTTTCGGCGCGAGTTTTAGAAGTTAGAAGATTTGAAAATCTATATGTTCGATTCGTGGTGCGATTTCTACTTTCAACATTGTTTGATGTGATTTTAGGCCTCGAGAAGGTCCACATTATGTTATGGTACTTAGTGGCATGTTTCTACGGAGTCTCGAGGGCCTCAGGTGTGTTTCAGATGGGCTATGGGCTATTTGTTCAGTCTTTTGAGTTGCTGGTTTCTGGTGTTGCTCTTCGCGATCGCGAAGATGAAGACACGATCATGTAAGGTTTCTTGGAGCTCAGGGATTTTGTTCATCGCGAACACGATCTTGGTCACGCGTTCGCAAAGCTTATGCAGTCAAATGTCCGCGTTCGCGTATTGGAGCTGGGCACTGGTGGTCATTTCTTCATCGCGTTTGCGGGTCTCTTTGTGTGTTCATGTAGTTTGTTGTCTTTATTCATCGCGCTCGCGGTGTATTTGACGTGAATGTGAAGAATTATTTGTGCTGGGAAACATTTAGTTCTTCGCAATCGCGAGAAATGTTCTGCGATCGCGTAAGAGGAATCACTGGGGAAAATTATAAGAACTCTATTTCGAGGGCTCGACCATTTTTATCATATTTTGAGTTGTAGACCTCGGATTTGAGTGATCTTTTGTGAGGTTTTCAAGAAAATCTTTAGGGTAAGTGTTGTTCACTCGGAATTGATTATACTTCATGATTTGATCTTTATTTTTATCATTAAATTAGTGTTTTGAGTTGAGGAAAAAATGGGAATTTTTTAAGATATCTTTCAAACTGTAAAATGAGGATTTGTAGAGCGATTCAATATTGGAATTTGGTAACTCTTGTATGGTTGAACTTGTCATCGAATGGGTATTCGGGTTTTGCAAATTTTATCGGGTTACGAGATGCGGGCCTTGGGGTTGACTTTTTTAGTTTTTGTTCAAGATTGAAGCTTTATTATTCGAAATAATTTTCTATGAGTTTTATTTATGAATTGAAGTTATTTGGCTAGATTATAGCCGTCCGAAGGTGGTTTCACTCGAGAAGGTCATTTTGGAGTATCAGTCTAGCTTATTTGAGGTAAGTATCTTGCCTAACTTTGTGGGGGGCGGGGAACTACCCCTTAGGATTCGAGTCATTTGTGCTAATTGCGTCATGTGAAGGTTGTGTATGTGAGGTGACGAGTACGTGCTCGGACTTATTTGTGAAAATTTGACCGTGTAGGATTCTTAGGTTCTTATGTCCATTAAATATGAAGTTGTTTTGTCATGTTAAATTCTCCATTTACTAAATTCACCCTTACGTGTCTTATTTGGAATTAATTGCTTCATGTTTTACCGTTATTGCCGATTAAACTCTTAAGTGCCTTTACTGAAGTTGTTGCCTCTTTTATTGCCATGCTATCCTTTCTGTAATTGTTTATCCTTGATTGAAGTTATTTTTATCTTTTTCATAATTTGCTTATCCTTAATTGAATTTATTGTATCACTTCCGTAATTGCTCAACCCTAAATGAAGTTTTGTTATCCCTTATCATTACTGACTTATCCTTATTTGGAATCATTGATTCATGTTATTCCTCTTATCGTTGAGTTGTACTTTTGTGGAATCATTGCTACACATTATCTCTTCCTTGTTGAGCTATTCTTGTTGAAACCATTATTCCCTATTGTGTTTTTCATTGTGAGCTCGTTCTTCCGTTTTATTGTGTTTTGAAGTTCGTGAGTCCATTTACTTGTCGTAAGCGTGGTTGTGTTATTGAAACTGTTTTAAGGAAATGTTGTGGCATGTGGGAACATATTGTGAAAGTTATTTATCTGAGTTTTCATGTTCTGGAATACGTGTTATTCTTAAGATAATTGTTATGCTATTTGCACGAGGTTTCTGCCATGTTGTTGTTATTGTGTTTGCATGAGGTTTCTGTCAAGCTGTTTGTTATCGTGTTGCACGAGGTTTTCGCCGTGCTATTGTTATTATTGATATGCATGCGGTGGTATAAGGTCTGGGTGTTGAAATTCATGCGATGAGATAAGGTGGACTTGAAACGCATGGCTAGTAGGGGAACTACTAGAAACCATGTGGTGTGATAAAGTGGACTAAAACACGGGATGCTATTTAGAGAAAAATGATTTTCAAAAACTAATTGTAAAGGCTCCCGCAGTGATATGAGGAAAGTTTGTGATTCATTTTATTACTTGAGACTACGAGGAGGTACCTCGGTAGGGCTCTTATTATTATTTCCTCATTCTTTTGTACTTGTCTTTGATTGTTGCCTTCTTAGCATACTATTAATTATCTTCCTCGGTGTTGCACTATTTGCTTAGTTCTATGTAGATAATCTTGTTGTGCTAATCGTTGCTTTAACTTTATTGCTGCCTTTATTACACTATATATTTCGTGGTGATCGTTTCTATGTTCCATTCATTGTCACTACTCTTATTTGTTGACTTAAATTGTGGTAGAACACTTGCACAAGCATACACATAATTAAATCACCCATATCATTTTAGAAGATGAATCCTGACATTATTGACCATTATACGTACTATTGTCTACTCGCCTTTTGTGTGAGGATTGTTTTATTGGCACATGAGTCGTCTGTGCGGTTATGAGTTGTAATATGGAAACAAGATGCCAAGTGATTATGGTTGATGGATTAAGACCCATGAGCTGTGATTATGAGGTTTGGTACCTCGTGGAAATTCCTGAATAGATCCGGTGTGAAAGAGGTTGTTCTTATTGAGTTGTTTCTGATTTTTCTTTATTTGGTTTCATCGGACTTAGAATGTGATCAGCTTACTCTACAACATTATTACCTGACTGCTTCGTGTTGAACATTGTTGTTACTAGTGTATCATTGCAAGTATTGTTTTGTATTCCTTATCCTGCTTAACTTTATATTAATATTGTTTCTCTGTTAGTTCACCTTCACTCTTGTTCATGTTGTTAGTCCAATAGGTTTCTGGACTGTTCCTCGTTACTAATCTACCAAGGTTAGTCTTGATACCTACTGGGTACCGCTATGGTGTACTCATACTATGCTTCTGCACATTTTTGTGCAGATCCAGGTGCCTCAGATATTCGAGCTTTTAGCTAGCTAGTCAAGCATTGCTGTGGAGACTCAAGGTAAACATGTCGTCGCGTTCGCAGGCCTCGAGTCACCTTCTGATATTGTACTTGTACTATTTAATCCTTTTTTGAACAATTGTATTTTGGGATTTTTCTAGTAAAATCAGTACAGCTTATGACTTGTGCTACCGGTTTTGGGATTGTAAGTTGTGTATAAAGATTTCTATTTCATATTTATCAATTGGTGGTTGAATTCTTCTATTAATTCAGTAAGTGTTAGGCTTACCTAGTCTTAGGGATTAAGTATCATCACGTCATCCTACGGAGGGAAATTGAGGTCGTGACACGCATGGCGCGACGTGACAGTAAAACTGGAATGCCTGTTAGATTTCACATCTCTGAAGATCCTCACAGGCGCCGGTGCTGGTGTACAATTTTGTCAGAGTTATTTCCTATTTCGGATAATAAAGGTTAGTTTCATCCGGGCCCGTTCCTACAGGGTATAAATACATCAAAAATATGTTTTAAGAGACTTTTGACCTAAGAAAGATTTGAGAACCAACCAAGGCTAGAAGACACAAGAATTCATCAAGATTTCAACTAACGACCGGTGCAATATGGGAGTTTGTGTCGAAACATTATCATTGATGTCTTCTTTGTTTTTAAACCTTATTGTGATGATTTTTTTCATAGATATGAACTAATTTCCCTTAGGGTATTGACAGAAACGGTGTTTTGATAACTTGATTAGGGGTTCGATTCTTGATTATTGTTGGAAATAATTGATGGAGTTTTATATCGTATTGTGGAGTTATTTCTTACTTTTCTTAATCAAAAGAGGAGCTTGATATTAAATTTCTTTACATCTTATGCTCTAGTTTAAATTCTTAATTCAAATAGGTAATCGAAAGAGCCTCTTGAATTTTTAATCGAACTAGAAAATAGAGAAATATTCGTGAGAAGTTTCCCTTTAGACCATAACCATTGTTTTATTCGTTGTAATTATTTACCGTGCTTCAATTGGATTAATTACTGAAATTAACATTTAATCAAAATAGGAACATTAACTTGAAGTGTAATCAAATAATCTGTTGAATTCGTGACAATCAACAGTACTATAGAGTGAACTAACTCAAGAATTGGATCCCGAGTCAATTATCTTGCACATGTCTAGTCAATTACCTTTATTTCTCTCATTGATATTTCTTCTTTGCTCATCTGATGTCTTTTGTGATCAATTGATAATTGCTTAATTTTTAGTAGTTAATATTAGTTGATAATCATCAAACTGAGTGTTAATTTTTCTGGATAGTAATCAACTGAAAATGATTAGAACACTGTTTAAATCTAATCCTTGTGGAGACGATAATTAAAATATACTATATTTGAGTAGCGAGCAATAATACCTCAGCTGCCCATTCATCTGGCACGGCCGGTAACAACATCCTTTCTTTCTGGAACCTGATTACGAACTCGCGCATCAATTCAGACTCTCCTTGTGAAATTCTGAAGTTATCCGCCTCCCGGGCCCGGACCTTCCTGGCCTCGGCATGGGTCTTCATGAAATATTTTCGAGCATCTCAAAGGAATCTATGGAGTGTTCGAGTAAGAGTCAGTACTATGTCAAATATCTCTTCGTGAGGGTTTCTCCGAACTTCTTCAGCAGGACCGATCGACTCAATTTCATGTTGATCCAAGTTGTTTCTTTTCACTGCCGTTGTATAGGTTGTGATATGATCATGAGGGTATGATGTCCTATCATACTTCGGTACGTCTTGAATTTGAACCATTTGGGATCAAATCTGTTGCGCTTGGTTTGAACGACAATTGGGTGTACTTCTTCAAGTCCGGACCCTTCAGCACTGCTGGTGCACTCGGGATCTGGTCCACTCGAGCGTGGAATTCTTTTGCTTTTTGATCCATCCGTTTTTTCATTTCCCTCATGAATCGCATGAGCTCGGTTTTGAAGGGATCATTGTCATTGTCGTTACCGGATCCGTTGCCTATCCTCTCGGCTTCGTCAAAGCCGACCTCACCCCTTGGGGTGTTGTTATCAACTCTTTGCGCTATTTGATTTGCGGGACTGCCAGGAGGAACATGGCCTCTTCTATTTGCATTGTTGGAAGCACCTGAAAATACCTGCTTCAGTTATGTCATGGCCTATTCTTGCCTTGAGAGATGTCTTATGATGGCCTTTTGCTGCTTCCAAAAGATCCCTACCGCTTCTGCAATGTGCTCGTTCTTAGCATCATTAGGAGTTATCTCCCGTACATGTCGGGGATATCGCCCGCCATGGACCGGAGTTTCTACATCCTCTTTGTTGAGGGTGTCACTGATCGAATCCTTGTGTTGAGGCGGTTTTTCTTGTGCCTCAACGTTGTGTGCGATGTTGACATCGTTAGTTACCATATTTTACGATTTTGCTGTGAAACAAATAATCAAAAAAGTAGTAATAGATGCAAGGATCAACTCAATTACGCAACTATCTAAGCCCCACGATGGGCGCAAAACAGTTTACCCGTAAAATGGTACGGTTGAACTTAGCATAGAAATCAAGATAAATAGCAGACAACCTGATTCCGGGAGCAAAGCTTCCGAAGGCAGCAACAAGAACAATGTTAGACAAAAAACAAAGTATTGTTTTACTTTAGAATAATGTGTAGCATAATTTTGCTAGAGATTTAGTGTCTTACAATTGTTGTTGCTTCCCTATTTATAGCTATACTTAGGGAACAATATCCTAAGATCAAGCCCATCTTAAATAACAATAATAGGGTCCATTGATGAATGTGTAACGGCATGTCATGCTAAAAATTCTCTGCAATGGCTGCATATTTCATACTAAGAAATAATCTTCATTTAATGCCATCAGGTGACAAACATGTGTCTGCCTCTGTTGACTATGTTCTATTTGGGAGCTATCCGATGTCAATTGAGACCATTGTCCTCGGTCTTGGTTCCCACTCGTTTTATCTTCTATCTGCCTCCGGTTGTACGTGTCAAGTAATCAATCGAGCATTGAATATAACCAATTTTACCTTTTACAAAAGTGTTTTTCGGGCAGTTAGGCGTATTAAGTGAGTGTAATTGTTACATAATTCAAAATTACGTCACATGATCAATAAATAGAAAACAAATAATTACAAAGATATTATTGGTACTTGATATATAGTTGTATATCAAAATTCAGTTTATTAGTTTCTAACTCATTTCTATATGAGTTCATCTTTTCTTATATTAATTAATGCTATCTATTGATGTGTAACGACCCCTATATATCAGCATCATTTATTAATTTCTATATGAGCTCATCTTTTATATGCAATTAATGCTATCTATTGATGGGTAACAACCTCTATATATTTTTTATTGGTTCGATGACCGTTAGATACAAAGTATCTAATCTTTAACATTCGTTTGGTTTGGGAGAAATTCAAAATTAGTCGGCGGTCATTCAAAAATAGCTACAGTTTTAAAAGTAATCGAAATTTAGCCGATTTTTTTATAAGATAAATCTAAATAAAAATACTGTTCAAAATTCGGAAAATACTCCAGTATATTATACTGGAGTTCCAACATAAGTATACTGAAACTCCAGCTTAATATAATGGAGTTCCAACATAAGTATACTGGAACTTCAGCTTAATATAATGGAGTTCCAGCATAAGTATACTAGAACTCCAGCATAATATACTGGAGTTCCAGCAAAGTATACCGGTCCAGTATAATATGCTGGAAGTTCATACACAAGTGCTCGAATCTCCAGTATATTATGCTGGAACTTTCCGTGTGTTGGAGTTCCAGCATAATATGCTGGAAGTCATACACAGGTGCACCGAACTCTAGTATATTATGCTGGACCGGTCTCTGTTGCAGCAAATTAATAGCTATTTTTCAATGAATTGGCAAACGCTGACTATTTTTAATGACCAGTCCGAAAACTGGCTAGCCCTTGCTATTTTTACTTTGGTTTGAGAAAAATAGAAGAAATTTTGTCGCAAACTAAATCAACACTTGGAATGCCAAATTATTTTGTCACTGTAAACTAACTGAATTTATTCACTATAACAATAAATTCACCTTGATGGAAATTTTTGTTGTTATAATAATTAAAATTCTAGTAACTTTACTGCTGCGTGAATAAAGTTTAATACTTTAACGTGAGAAAAAATGGTTTTGTAATTTTACTGTAAAAAAAGTAGAGTTTAGTAACTTTGCTATTATTGCGATTAATGTTCAATTACTTTAAATTGATAAAATAGTTTTGTGAATTACTTTAATAGTCAATTGACTGATTAAACTTTATCAAAAAGTTATACAGTTTTGATCAAAGATAGAAGGCGTAAAGTACCAATTAAACTTTATCAAGCCATTGTTTGTTACACTCTCTTTTTTATTTTTTGGGGTTTAATTTAAATAGAGAATATTGTAGAATTGTTAGCAGTTGTAGAGTAGTACTCTATGAACTGAAGTTTGTACTTAGTTAGTTACACGATTAATTAGCTGAATAGTAAAATTAGAGGTAGTTAAGTTAGTTAGTTAGAGAAGTGTATAAATAGGCCCAATGGCTTTGTACTCTTATTAAGCTTTCAGAAATACTGAAATTCTTCTTCTTCTCTCTCAACCGACTTTAGTTCTCAATTGAACCCAGCTCCCCTTCTCCTTTCAACATGGTATCAGAGCCACAATTCTGTGGATTTTCGAGCTGAGGAATGAGAAATTAAAGCCAGTCGTTGATAAGAGAAGACCTGCAATCTTAATTTCCGCCATGGATATGATGTTCGAAGCTTCATAGCTCCTTCGTTTCTGCAATTTTTTTTTCATTTTGACCTAACATTGGAACTCAATTTCTGGATTTTTGAGTTCATTATAGTCATAATTGTGAATTACATTGCGCGTTGTTGATAAATTTGTGCAAATGGCGACTGATGCTGATGATCCAATTGAACGATTCACCGACATTCATCCAAGGAATCCTCTCTATCTTCATCCATCAGATACTCCAGGTTGTATTCTAATTCCTCAAAAGTTAACTGGAATAAAAACTTATACTGCATGGAGAAATTTGATGAAGGTTGCATTGTTAGCTAAGAATAAACTACGGTTCATTGATGGTAGTTGTCGGAAGGAAAACTACAGAGGAGACCTAGTTCATGAGTGGGATAGATGTAATGCCTTTGTTTTGTCCTGGATTACTAATTCAGTGTCGAGAGAACTAGGAAATGAGTTGATGTATTCGTCTAATGCTCACACAGTTTGGATGGACTTAAAGGAGTGGTTTGATAAGATAAATCTCACACGAATCTATCAACTACATAGGGAAATTTACACAATGACACAGGGGACCTCCACTATTTCTGAGTATTTCACTAAACTGCGTAATGTCTGTGATGAATACATATTACTAGTTTCATTGCCTAGAACTGATAGAATGAAAACCACATAGAACAACAGAAGTTGATGCAATTTTTTATGGGCTTAAACGAGACTTATGCACAGTCACGTAGTCAGATCCTAATGACAGTTCCAAGTCCATCACTGAATCAAGATTATAAAATTCTTATGCAAGATGAAAGTCAACGATTGCAAGCAAATGTGATAACACAGTGCACTCAGCCACTGCAGAATCTGAATTTGAATTATCCCACAGCTTGTGCTACTATGCAAACTAACAGGTTTACAAAGCAAAATATTTTTTACTGTGATTACTGCAATATGAAAGGACACAAAAGGGATAATTTCTATAAGTTGGTGGGATATCCACAAAATGTTAAGAATAACAGGAGGAAAGTCTTTGAGAAAGTGCAGCAGTTTGGGAATAACAGCAGAGGACCTTCAGCCAACAGTGCAAGTTATATGGGACACTTAGATGAATTAGGACACAATGTTGTTGCTCAGCCATCTGGTCAATACATGGCAATGTCTACATTTACCCCTGAACAATATCAACAAATTCTGCAGTTGATCAACAAACCAGTCCCTTCACAGGAAGCTTCCGCCAACATGGCAGGTATATCCACTTGTCTTAATGCTAGTTTATCTGATAGCACTGAATCCACTCCATGGGTGATTGATACATGGGAAACAAATCATATGGTTTCTAGCTTGAACATGTTGTTAAATCCTGAGTTAATCACACCTAATGCCAGTAAAGTTCACCTACCAAATGGTTAAGTGACCTCTGTTACTCACCTTGGTTACGTTTCATTATTTGACAATCAATTGACAAATTTTCTCTACGTACCTCTTTTCAAATACAACCTTATGTCTATTTCAAAATTGACCAAACAATTGCAATGTTGTGTTGGTTTTTTTCATGATTTTTGTATATTCCAGGACCTCTACACTGGCAGGGTGAAGGGGATTGGTAAGGAAAGGGATGGTTTTTACTTACTTCAACTTACCAAGAAGTTATCACCTGTCAAAGCTCCTATTTCTAGTGTTTCAGATCTACCTGTACCTACACAGAAATGCTTCTCTTCAACTCATTCTCATCCAGTTTCAATATGGCACCAGAGATTTGGTCATGCACCAGCTGCTGTTTTATAGAAAATTCCTTTTTTACATAGTCATTTGTTCAATAAAGAGTCTTTGTCTTGCACAATTTGTCCTTTAGAAAGACAAACTAGACTTCCATTTCTTGTCCTTTAGCAACACACTTTGTCTTGAATTTTTCAACTCTCAATGCGCTAGTCTCTTCACTTTTTTTGGCATTGTGCATCAAAGTTCATGTGTTCACACCCCTCAACAGAATGGAATAGCTGAAAGGAAACACATGCACTTTCTTGAGATGGCAAGAGCACTAAGGTTCCAAGCCTATACTCCTCTAAAATTTTGGGGCGAATGCATTCTGACTACTGTATTTCTAATAAACATACTGCCTTCCTCAGTTCTTTCTGGAAAATCTCCTTATGAGGTTTTCCATGGGAAGGCCCCTTCTTTCCAACACCTTAAAGTGTTTGGCTGCTTGTGTTATGAAACTAAACACAATTTCACTGATAAATTCTTATCCAAAGTGATCTCATCTGTCTTCATGGGCTACTCAGATACTCAAAAGGGCTAAAAACTATACAATATAACCACTGGCTCATTCTTTGTCAGTAGAGATGTATCCTTTAGAGAGTCAGTGTTCCCTTCAAATATCCTAAATCTACATTCCTTGAACCATCTAGGATTCTATTCTCTACTCCATCATTCATAATTGATCCCTTTCCAACTAGCTCAACCTCTTCACCTCCAGAACAACATGTTACTGACACCTCAACATCTCAAAATTCTCTTATCCCTCAATCACCTGTTCTCACTCCAACTCCTACATCTCCTCCTTTAATGTCTAACTCCAATTCCAACACATCTCCTGCTTCACCACCACCCTTGAGGAAATCAACTAGAACATCTAATCCTCCAATATAGCTCAAAGACTATGTACATTCCTCTGCCACTCCCTATCCAATCACTGCCTCACTCTCCTATGCATCTCTTTCTCCTACATACCAAGTCTACCTGTCAGCCTTTTCTTCTGTCACTGAACCAACTTCTTTTGAACAAGATGCAAAGGATAACAACTGGATTCAGGCTATGAACTAGAGATTGATGCTCTTACAGACAATCATACATGGGATGTGGTGGATTTGCCTTCGGGTAAGACACATATTTCTTGCAAATGGGTATATAAGGTGAAATATAAGGCAGATGGCAATGTTGAAAGGTATAAAGCAAGGCTAGTAGCCAAGAGTTTTACTCAGCAAGAAGGTATGGATTACCATGACACATTTTCCCCTGTAGTGAAGATGGTAACTGTTAGGTGTGTTGTAACCTTGGCTGCCCAGAATGATTGGCCACTCTTTCAGATGGATGTATATAATGCCTTTCTCCAGGGGGATCTGTTTGAAGAGGTATACATATCTTTGCCACAAGGATTTGGTAGCCAGGGGAGAACAAGTTTTGTAGGCTCCTCAAATCTCTATATGGCCTCAAACAGGCTAGTAGGCAATGGAATTTAAAACTCACTACTGCTCTTATCAATTCTGGTTTCACTCAAAGCAAATTGGATTACTCTTTGTTTACCAAAAGGCAGGGTGCACATATTGTCATCATATTAGTGTATGTAGATGACTTGCTTATTACTGGGAGTGACATCAAGTTGATAGAGGAAGCTAAACTAATACTTAACAGCAACTTCAAGATAAAAGACTTGGGTGAGTTGAGGTATTTCCTGGGTATAGAGTTTGCCAGGTCATCCAAAGGCATACTCATGAATCAAAGGAGGTATGCTCTAGAACTAATATCAGAATGTGGCTTAGGGGGAGGAAAACCTGCTATAACCCCTTGGAGCAGAACCAAAAGCTCACTAGTTTGGAGTATGACAGATTGTTTGAGTCTAACAATGATAAGGAAATGGAAGATAGGAGACCTTATCATAGATTGATGGGAAGACTGCTGTATTTGGCAATCACAAAGCCAGATATCTCTTTTGCAGTCCAAATATTGAGTCAGTACATGCATGCTCCAAAGGAGTCACACTCTGAAGCAGCATTAAGGGTGGTCAAATATGTGAAGAGCCAGCCAGGTTTAGGACTTTTAATGAGCAGCAATAAGTCCAAGAAGATCACTGCCTATTGTGATGCTGATTGGGCATCATGCATGGTCTCTAGGAAATCTGTTACTGGGTTTTGTATAAAGCTGGGTGAGTCACTGATCTCTTGGAAATCAAAAAAACAAAATACAGTATCAAGGAGGGCTGAGGCTGAGTATAGAAGTATGGCTACCACAGTAGTAGAGTTAGTTTGGTTGCAGGGTTTGTTACAAGAACTGGGAATGGAAGTTGACTTATCAATGGAATTGTTGTGTGATAATAAGGCTGCTATTCAAATTGCATCAAATCTCATGTATCATGAGCGTACCAAACACATAGAGATAGATTATCATTTCATTCGAGAAAAACTACAACAAGGCTTGATCAAAACTGGACATGTTACCAACAAAGACCAAGTTGCAGACATCCTTACTAAGGCTTTAGGAAAACAGCTGCACAGGGACTGATATGCAAGTTAGGGATGATCAATGTATTCGATCACCCAACTTGAGGGGGAGTGTAGAATTGTTAGCAGCTGTGGAGTAGTACTCTGTGAACTGAAGTTTGTACTTAGTTAGTTACACGGTTAATTAGTTGAATAGTACAATTAGAGGTAGTTAAGTTAGTTAGTTAGAGAAGTGTATAAATAGGCCCAATGGCTTTGTACTTTAATTAAGCTTTCAGAAATACTGAAATTCTTCTTCTTCTCTCTCAACCGACTTTAATTCTCAATTGAACCCAGCTCCCCTTCTCCTCTCAACAAATATTACTATATAGTAGTTATTTTAGGGGAAATAATTAAATTTGTCTACATACTATTCGAAATTGAGCAACTTTATTCTTTATTAAGTTTTTGGTCTAATATTTTTACGCCGTTAAGGAAAATTTTCATTTTTGCCTGTGACCCCTTAGTGAAATTCCAACTTGAGAGTGATACTAAACGATAATTAAAAAATTGAGGAATAAATTTGTACTCTTTAATTGTAGAATTGATTTGGATGCGTGGAGTTTATTCATTTTATGCTCGAGCTTCATTTTGATAAGGCAAATACGAAAAGAAAATGGACCAAAAGCGTAAAGAAAGAAAAACTTGACCACTGTCATATACACGAGAGATTGGCAAATTTGGACCTTTGTCCTTGTTTTTATTATATTCCTTGTTAGGGAATTGTGTGGAGAATGGACTATCGATTCCAAGCCTCTCATATTTTTTTTACCATACAAAAGATAATACACTCAAGTTTGATTGGAGTTAAGATATTTTGGCTGTGTGGGCTCATTTACTCTAATTACTTTAGAGTGAAAATAGCACCGGCTAATCAGTATTCACACTGATAATTGAAAAATAGCCAATATTTATAAGGTAATTGAAAAATAGCCACTATTTTGTCGTAACAGAGGAACTTCCAGCATATTATGCTGGAACTCCAGCACACGGAAAGTTCCAGCATAATATACTGGAGATTGGAGCACCTATATATGAACTTCCAGCATATTATGCTGCACGAGTATATTATGCTGGAACTCCAGTATATTATGTTGAAGTTCACATGTAAAAAATTCGAACTCCAGTATATTATGCTGGAATATTTTTCGAATTTTGAACAGTATTTTTGTTCAAATTTATCTTTACAAAAAAAACTTACTAAATTTCGATTACTTTTAAAATTATGACTATTTTTCAATTACCACTTATAAATCTGTCTATTTTCGAATATCACCCTAGATTTAAATGTTACCAAAAGTTTTAGCCGCCTAACATTTAATGCTTCTTTTTCTTCCTCCTTTGTAATTGGCATTATTGGAATCACATATTCTCACGGCTCCTTTTGAACAAATAATGTTCCAAAGAATTAGGAGAGGCTTATTCATAACAGAACCACACTTATATATTACTCCTTATCTTACTCCTCTTGTCACTTGAGGGTTGTTTAGATGGGAAACAAATTATCCCAGAATTAATTATTTCAAAATTTTTATTTCACCCTTTTACAGAAATAAAAATAGTTCCCGTGGAAGGGTGATATAAAAATCCCGAAATAATTATTTTTGGGATAATTTGTTTATGTTAAGTAGTCTTTTTTAATTTACGCAAGTTAAGTTAGCTTTGCCAATAAAGTGCAGTAGTGGGTTACAGGTTCTGGATATTAGGTCTGTTTGTTTCTTTCAGCCTATGAACATGTGGGCATATGTTGTAATCTATTCAAGTCAAGCAATATGAAAAACAAAGTTGACAGCTTTAAGTTTTTTTCTTCTCTGTTTCTGCTTATTTTCTACTCTCTTACCAACACGATTTAAAACATAATTAAATAAATAAAGTGGCCATTAATTTTTTAATTTCTGTTAACCAGTAACCACCACTAAGAAACGCGGTCCATTCTGATGACTTAATAAATCTATTTTAACTTTTCCTAATTATCAGGTCGGGTTAATTCGAATGAACAATCAGATTTGATTTGGTCAAAATTAACCAACAACCAATTTTTAATCAAAATATTAGTAAAATTGCAATTTTTCGAAGAAAAGAAGTGTATGGGTCGAAATTCGGCAGAGAAAATTCGGCATAAAGAAGTGATCAATTATGAGAATTGCAGTTCATCATGGGCAATCAGGCCGAGGTCGACCAGAGCTTAACAATATGGAGCCGCCGAGCAAGCCATTAAGGCCGAGGTCGAGTAGCGAAAAAAGAAATAACGGCTAGTATAACTTTGGAATTTTCAAAGGGAGTATTCTATTGAATATTTCTTTTGTTGTACTTTTTTTGGATTTTTTGGAGTGCCCCTTATAAATAGTAAAAGAAAAAGGGCAAAGGAGGGGAAAAATTTACTCTTATAAGAACTTTTATGAAAAGTTGACTCTTGAGGAATAACAAAAACTATTACCTTTCCATTCGCATATATCTATTTGTCTTACATTGTTGTCAGAGGGAAGAATCATCAACTTCATTCAATATTTGGGTGAATCCTTCCTTTTATTTACATTTATTGCCATTTAACATATTTATTGTTCATTATTATCTCATCATTCGTTCTTGATAGCTTCATTTAATATCTTTATATCACGTTCGTTCTAGTGTTATTCGACGTTATTATACAAGCACGCATTAGATCTAAGATTTATTATATTTAGCTAGAATTTATCCTTTATTTTTTTATTTTTTTATTGATTTAGCAAAAAATTCCATACTTTTCGAAGAAAAGAAGAAGCTTCAAGCATAATATTTCTTTTCTTGATAGAACAACATGTTATGCATCATCATTTTACCAAGTCAGATATAGATGTCTGATTAATTTCAAAGTGCAAGTAACCTATCATAACACGTCGTTTTCAAAACCTTACAGTCAACGACAATAAGATTTATGTTCCATTATTTTAACTCTATATTATATTTTTTTCTCAGTATTTGTGTATGTGTTCCTTATCTAGAACCAATAATACAAATCTCTTGGCCAACTACTGAAAACAATATATTAAGCCGATAGTTACGTTTATAAGTCTTTCAAATACAGGTGCGCCTTGTCCATTCATTCAAGCTAATCCAAACTAAAGTCAAGAAAATTATCCAAAAATTTAGGTCTCTGTCCATTTGCAAGATTATTCTTTCTTCTTCGGTGAAAATTAACTCCGTGATGATAATAATGGCAACAGAACAGAAAGTCAGAGTAAAAGTCGAGTCACCGACGTCTGAGTTTCAAGTGGAAGTGAAAGGAAGTGATAAAGTAAATGAGTTGATAAAGATTGTGAAACAAGCATGGGGGAGTGATTATATGTTACTTAGGCACAATTCTGTTGAAATGAAAGGTGATGAGACTTTATCTACATATGATGTTAAAGATGGTTCTGTCATTAGAGTCAATGTCTTTGCTGAAGCTCCTTGAAATTATTTTGTAATTAAAGTGATTATGCAGAATCTTTTAGGGGTTTAATTTGTGGGATGTATGAATATATTGTTATAAGATGACTGGAAATTTGTGATTAGAACTACTTGTGGGTTGTTAATGGAGAATTTTCTATATATATATATCATGTTGTTATGTCTGGTTTGGGATCCTTGGTATTGGCCATGAGTGAATCATGATTAGTCTTACCACTTAATGATTTGGGTTATGTTCTTTATAAGAATTGATTTGTTCAATAATGCTAAGTGGCTCTTATTTACTAATAGATCTGCGATTGCTATTATTAACAAAGAAAATAACATAAGAATTGAAAATATTAAAGTATACGAATCACTAATGAGGATTATATAAAGCCTGGTATAATAAAAAAAGAAATTTGTGAGGCGTATCTTCGTAACTAACGTCGAGTGAGGGTTTTCAATAGCCCTTTTTCTCTGGCTTTCGGGCTCGTTTGGTACGAAGAATAATTGATACTTAATGTCGAGATTAAATTCAAGATGAATTTATCCCATATTTGATTGAGATGAAATTGCGATATAAATAATTTCAGAATTGTAGTATTATTTTTATCCCCGTAAAAAAGTGAGATAAAAATCCCAAAATAATTAGTTTTGGGATAATTTGTTTCCCGTCTAAACGACCCTCAAGTGACAAGAGGAGTAAGATAAGGAGTAATATATAAGTGTGGTTCTGTTATGAATAAGCCTCTCCTAATTCTTTGGAACATTATTTGTTCAAAAGGAGCCGTGAGAATATATGATACCTATTATATTAGTGGAAATGGATACTGTAATTCTTGAACAAAATGCTTATTCAATCATGGAATTTTTTCTTTTCTATACCATATATGAAACCTTATTATTAAAAATGTGCATAATTTTATATTTACCCGCCATGTTCACAGTTATTCTATAAATATTATATCATTCATTAAATACCAATTATTAGGAGCTAATTCCTTCCTAATTAGGCGCACTACAAATCTGGAACTAAATATTCTAATTGATTCTAGCGACTTTCAAATCAAATTTTAAACGGAAATCACCAATTAAACGTTATCTTCAATTTCAAATTAAATTACAGCGACTCTGTTCTGCAAATTCTCTGTTCGTCGACATTTTTTCATAATCCACAAATCAAAAAAACGACAAAATATTCATTCAAATCAAATTCTAGCGACTTTGTTCTGCCGATACTCTATTCTTCGACATTTTTTCTCAATCCACAAATCAAAAAAGCAACAAAATATTCAACAATTCTTTTGCAACAAAATGCAATCATGTCCAAAATCCCAATTATGCTACAATTGAATGGGAATTAGGATAGCTATGGCAGATTTAGAGATTTTCAGGCTGATGGCATTGTGCTCGATGAGGATGCCGGTTACAGTATATTGATTTCTACAATTGCAGAGCAATTAATGATTGATACTTCAGAGAAAATTGTAGAAATCAAATACATTGTGAACGAGCATTGTCCTCCAATGGAGATTAGGAACGATATGGGTGTTCGAGTATATATGGAGACAAAAAAGGAGAATAAAAACTTAGGATCATATCCGCTATGTATAACTGTACGCGAGTTCAATATGGAATTGAGTATCACCAATGAGAACATAAGTGCAAGTTATTTATGTTACAAATTCTATGAAATTCTGATTTTATGTTAATATCTACAAAATACCTACATTTATCTACAAATAAACTACATATCAGTTTAAGTATGTATATAGCAGTATTATTTTTAAGGGTATCTACAAAATTACTACATTTATACTACAATTAAACTACATTCTATGTGGGGGAAAAATGTTGACTACAAAATTTTCTCTTCATCTACAAATTTTCTGCAAAAATTCTACAAAATGGTAATGACAATATTTATCTTTATTTTCATGCAGGTTCGTCTGGAACATTAAAGTTACTTGATATGCCAGCTTCTCCTGTTATAGAGAAATATGAAAGTAAAATAATAACTGAAAGTACACAAAGTGTTATTGAAGAAGGAAAAGTGTATCAAAACAAGCAAACAATTGCAACTGCAACGAAGCACTATTTTGTCATGCACAAGTTCCAATTCAGGGTTAAAAGATCTAGCCACATCATTATAAACAATTTTTTCCTTGTGATATGTGTTTTTCAAAATTGTAGATGAAATATAGTTATATTGTATAGTGTATTGCTTTATGTTAAAATAGACTTTTATGTTACATACATTGATAACCTGTATTAAAATTATATTTTTTTGTAGCTACTGGCTTATATGCGTTAGTGAAAACTGTAATTGGCATTTCAAGGCAACATCCATTAATGATTCTGCAATGTTCAAGGTCAGGAGTTTCAACTGACAACACACATGCTCCTTAATGGACAATACATTCATACAACGCAAACCTACTGCAGCTGTAGTTGGTAGCATGGTTATTCCAAAGCATTGTGATCCTAAGACAGTTTACACACCAAAGGACATACAAACTGACATGTTTTTCGAACACGGAGTGAACCTAAGCTACATGCAAGCATGGAGAGCAAAGGAAAAAGCTTTACAGTTTTTGAGAGGTCATCCTGCTGACTCCTACAATAAATTACCAAAATATTTCTATATTCTTGAGAAGACGTATCCTGGTTTTGTTGTTAAATTGAAAAAGGCAGCAGATGAATGCTTCTTATATGCATTTGTTGCTATTTGTACATCAATAAGTGGTTGGGAACAATGTAGCCAGTAGTAGTGGTTGATGGCACTTTCTTAAAGTCAGCATACAGGGGGATTATGCTGACAGTCAGCACAATGGATGCAACAGGTAAAATTGTAGATATTTTGTAGACAATTTATAAAATGTAGATACTTTGTAGATATATTGTAGTTTATATGTATTTGTCTTTTTATATGTATTTTCAAAGCTGCTAGTTAATTATTTTTTGACTAATAATGTAGGTACAATATTGCCTTTGGCATATGCTGTGGTTGATTCGGAAAACGATGCATCGTGGAAGTGGTTTTTTGAGAAATTCAAGCAAGCATATGGTGAAAGAACTTCAATGTGTGTTGTTTCAGATCGGAATGAGAGTATCTTGAAGGCAACATCCGAGCATGCCACACTACTCTTGCATGTGGCATATTTGGACAAATATAAGGGCAAAGTTCAAGAAGGGTTATTTAAAATTAAGTGAATTGTACTTTGCTACAACATGTTCATACACTCTGGATGAATTTAATGAAAGGATGTCGAAGCTTGATGAGATAGACCCGCGTGTTAAATCATACCTATATGATTATGGGTATCATAGATGGTCAAGAGTACATGCAACGGTGAATAGAACTTGGACTATGATATCAAACATTGCAGAGTCATTGAATGATGTAACAAAAGATGCAAGAGAGCTGCCAATATTAGACCTATTAGAGTATATGAGGACTCTTCTTGAACGTTGGACCAACGAGAAGTTATTGAAGGCAAATGGTACTTTCACATACCTTGGGTCCAAATTCAACAAAGAATTGGAGAACAACAGAACATTATCACAGAACCTTAGGGTAAGATCTATTTATTTGGTGTAGAAAAATAATATATTAATATACAGTATTTCCAGATTGTAGATAATTTGTAGATAGATTGTAGATAATTTATAGATTGTAGATCATTTGTAGATAATTTGTAGATAAGTTGTAGATAATCTATTTTTTATGATTGTAAATATTATTCTTTCTGTTTGTTATGTAATTGTAGGTGAGGGCTTCAACAGATCATATATCCATACTGTGATAGATGGTGTGAAGCGGTACATTGTGTGTCTTGAAAGCAAGAAATGTATTTGCGGCCAGTTCCAGCTTGATGAACTTCCATGTGCGCATGCTTTGGCAGCTTTAAGGCACATGAATGAAACTTATGAAAACTATTGCTCTCCGTTTTACACAAGGGACAACCTATTGCGTACGTATGAAATACTAGTAAATCCCCTGCCTGATGAAAGCAAATGGAATGTACCACAACATATATCTGATGAAGTAGTAAATCCAACTACGAGAGAGAAAAGGCAGCCAGGAAGACCTCAAAAGGAAAGATACAAAACATATGATGAACTAAAGTCAAAGAAGTACAAGGTGTCATGTGTCAACTGTGGAGGTGAAGGGCATAACAAAAGATCTAGCAAGAATGCGCCCAAAAAGAAATAAATTTCATGTAGACAGTTGTATTCCAAAAGAATTCTTAGTGTTTTTAGTA
This sequence comes from Nicotiana knightiana, assembly GCA_005239525.1. Lineage (NCBI taxonomy): Eukaryota > Viridiplantae > Streptophyta > Magnoliopsida > Solanales > Solanaceae > Nicotiana > Nicotiana knightiana. The sequence goes on from ML436448.1 coordinate 458,531, forward strand.
TAACAAAATTTTGTGTGTAATTGTTGAAGTTTTTAAAGATCATAATGTAGTTAGTTTCTTAAATTTTTTTCTGTTTGACCATAATACTTTCATAGACTGATTTGTTTATGATTGGTTGCTATAATCTAACACTTTTTTGAGTATCTCAAGAGTCCTTGTAATGACCCGGTATGCCGTTACGTAGAACCTGCATTATAATTGTTATTATTGACTTGTCATAGGTTGGTTATTCTATTATTGATGTGTTAGAGTCGATAGGCTTGAAATCGAATGGTTGTAGTGAGAGTTAAGTCATTCAGCCTTTAAAATAACCTTAAAATGGAAAAAAGTCAACTAAGAGTTGACTTATTGGTAAACAACCTCGGAATGCAAATTTTATGGCTCGGATAGTTTCATTAGGTGATTTGGGACTTAGGAGTGTGTTCAGAATAATTTTGTGATGTCCGGTGTAGAATTAGGCTTGAATTGGCGAAAGTTAGTTTTTGGTGATTTCCGGTCGGCAGTGGAAAATAGGCTATCGGGGTCGGAATGGAATTCCAACAGTTGAAACAGGTTCGTAATGTCATTTTGGATGTGTCTGCAAAATTTCAGGTTAATCGGAGTTGTTTTGGATAGTTTCGGCATCATTAGTGGATTTTAGAAATTTCAAAGTTCTTAGGCTTGAATCCGATGTAATTTTGGTGTTTTGATGTTAGTTTTGGTGTTTCGAGAGTGCAAAAAAGTTTGTATGATGTTATGGGATATGTTGGTAAGTTTGGTTTGGATCCCGAGGGGCTCGGGATTGATTTCGGGTGGTTAACGGGCATTTTGAGACTTAAAGGAAGAGTTGGTTTTCTGGTTTTTGTGCAGCAGGGAATTGTGCATCGCGATCGCATGGCAAAGGCTGCGATCGCGTAGAACACTCTGAGGTCCACGCAAAATTGTGCATCGCGATCGCGTGTATCGGAGTGCGATCGCGTAGGTTTGGAAGAAGGTGAAGTGCGATCGCGTGGGCTAGGTCGCGATCGCGTAGGGTCATGACAGGCGCGTGGGGGTGAGGTCAAAGGGTCTTCGTGATCGCGTGCATCTGGTTGCGATCGCGTGAGGTTGAGCTTCTGTGAACCGCGATCGCGTGGATTTTTCCGCGATCGCAGTGAAGAAATCACTAGGCAGTATNGGGGGTGAGGTCAAAGGGTCTTCACAATCGCGTGCATCTGGTTGCGATCGAGTGAGGTTGAGATGCTGTGAACCGTGATCGCGTGGCTTTTTCCGTAATCGCAGTGAAGAAATCAGTGGGCAGTATATAATTAAATCCTCCGCGACTTAAACCCTTTTTACACCATTTTTGTACTGACAGAGAGCTTTGGGCTTGGGGGCGATTTTTGAAGAGGGAAATCATTGTTCCTCATAGAGGTAAGTGTTTTGATCATTAAAACTCGTTTATGGGTGATTAGAGAACATAATCTCAATACTAATTCATGAAAAATCAGTAGAATAAAGTGGGTTTAGGGCTTGAGATTTTGAGACCTTTAGGGATTGATTTGAGGGGTCAAACGAACTCCGATTTTAGTGTTCTTTATGTGTACAAACTCGTGAGATGATAAAGAACAATTTTATATAAAAAATTCTGAGTTTAGGGATGTGGGCTTGGGGGTCGGGTTTGACCAATTTCAGGATTTTTGAGTATTTTTGATACATTTCGATTGGGATTAGTTCCTTAACATATTATAATGATATACATCTGATTATTGGTAGATTTGGAGCTCTCGGAGGCCGAATTTAGAGGCAAGGGCACTGCGGAGTAGTATATTAGCCGATTTTGAGGTAAGTAACGTTTCCAAACTTGGAACTGAGGGTTCGAAACCCCAAACTATTTGATTTTGATGTTAACTAAGGTGACACACTGGCCAAGTGACGGGCATGCGGGCGTGTACCGAATATTTGTAGCCTGGATTATATCATGACACTGTCTAATGGTTATCTCAGGTTGATATTTGTACTGTGAAGGTGGTATTACCTTGAACGCAATAGAAATCATGCTAAGTATAAATGTTAAGGCTTCACGCCGATATGTTCAGACCGGAACGGTCGATTATTGTTGTCTCTATCTGTGATTATTGTTTTCATGTACTCAGTCCTGTTAAAGTATATGTTTCATGCCTCAGTCTCGTAAGTTGCTAGTTTATTCTATATTATCATTGGTTTGAGCTGATTTTTATATGTTAGAGCATTGTGAGTGAGACTGGAAGGTACTGACTGAGTGAGGCTTGGAGCCTGGTTTTGAGACAGTTATGAGATCAGACTGCACACCGCATCGATCCTGGAATCATGCCTTCGTTGGCTTGATATAGCGCTTGGGCTGAAAGGAGCCCCTCCGGAGTCTTTACACCCCCAGTGAGCGCACAGATATTGAGGGATGGATTTCCCGGGACATGGATCTTGTCCGAGTATTATATTCCGGAGATGGATTTTCTCCGTGGGTCTTATGGTCCGGAGATGGATTTTCTCCGTGGTTATTATGATCCGGAGATGGATCTTCTCCGTGGGGGCTGGATCGTCCTTATTCCTCAGTACTTGGTGACCATGTCACTTGTGTTTATGTAATATCCAGGATGGACTTCCCAGGGCCGGAATGCCGTATTCTAGTACTGAGTGGAACACCTTATGAGAGTTTGATTACTGAGTATACATCATTCTTGATTCCATATGAATTCATGCTAGTATACAGAGTTACAGGCATATGTTGATGCATCGTGTTTATTTCCTGATATATTAATGTCATGTCCAAGTTATATATTGTTGTTCGAATTATCGGAGGTTTAGTCTGTCACTACCTCTCAGCCCGTAGTTGGTTTTGTTACTACTTAGTTGGTGTACTCACGTTACCCCCTGCACCTTGTGTGCAGATCCAGGTACAACGGGATTCAGCTCTGGTCAGTGAGTAGCAGCAGTTTTCATCAGAGTTGACGAGGTAGCAGCTGGCGACCGTGATCTCGTCTTCTCTTCCTTTTCTACCGTCGTATTTATTTTCAGACTATGTTGGTCATTTTTTTTGGTTGTATTAATTATTAGCAGTTCATGACTGTGTGACACTGGATCCGAGGTTTGTAGGATTTCAGTTTTAAATTTCATAAACTGGTTTCCAAATTTTGATTTATTATTATTTTTATCCACAGACTTGTTAAGAAGGATATTTTTATTGGAAATTATATTTAGTTAGATAAAATGGGTGGCTTGCCTGGTTCCACGACATGCACCATCACGACTCCGAAAATGGGTCGTGACAGTCCTTCACATAGTAGTTAATTTTTATCTACAATTTATCTACAAATACAACTATAAAAAGATTTTAAATTAACTTGAAGTGATAACTTGAATACTTAAATATTTTCTAAAAATTATATACAGATTCAATTACAAAATTATATACAATATTTTCTACAATTTAAACATAAGGTGTTTTTCAGATTGTAGATATTTTGTAGTTTATTTGTAGATAATTTGTATTCTAGCAATAAAATAACTACATATTTTGTTGTTGACAGAATAACAATATAAAAATTCTGCTGGCAAGGATTTATATATTAAAATAATGAAGAACAAGTACTCTAAATATTCGACAAGTGAAAATAAAACCAACAGGTTTATTTCAAGTGAATTACTAAACTGGATAGATATTAACAAAACAAAAGCTAATGTAAGTGTAGCACGAGTCTGCTACAGTAAAAACACAAAAGAATTGTTCAGAAACTTGTGTACTATCTCTCTCCTACAAACTATCATCAACGAAACAACTGTGCTACATGTTTCATACATAGACATGACAACTACTTCTTCTTCCTATGAACTTTTGTTTTCTCATTCAAAGCTGGTATACCCTTTCTCCTTGCCAATCTGCCTCACTTTCAGTAATTGCCCTATTTTCCTGCTTCTTGGTAGCATAGTCCCACAGTAGCACTCCATAGCGTCTTCGCTGTTAGTCAATGTCAGAAAGGTCTTCTGCGGGTATTGAAAATTGTCCAAGACTAACATATCCCGCAAAGACAGCAACAAATACACCACAGTCGCTGCAAATAAAATGTCAATATTTACCAAATGATTAGAAACAAAAAAGAATTAAATGTATAGAAAGAAAGAATAACTTTTTTACAGTGACCCTTATTTTTGTTGTGGAATTTCTCTAACGATCCACTGAATGTTAATAGGGTCGGTAATAGGTTTCTCAATGTAAGCCTTTATATTCTTGAAGTTGATGTCTTTACGCTTCCCATAAAAATCAGCGCATGACAAATACAAAGGGATAATAACAGAAAACTTTTCGACACATGATTCAACAAATTGATGATTGCGTGAAGAGACCATTGAATCATACGCATAAAGTTGTTCTGTCTGCAATGTCGAAAACGAACCACATCCAGTGGAATTTTTCTACAATGTTGACGGGCATGATGACATAGTCAACTTCATCCCATGAAATATTTGCAAGTATTCTATACCCCAATATATATTCTGCAACAACATCCTGGGGTTTAACAACCGAATACTTCTTTTCTAGAGGAGAATTTATGAACTTTTCATAAATTTGTTCAATCCTTGTCTTGAACAAACAATCTATTGTGGTAAACCTGGTCTTGTTGTGGGGGCCATACTTGCCTCTTTTCCTTAAGTAATACATTATAACATCAATGTGCTACAAACCAAAAATAGTTGGCATTTAAACAGCAAGTCAACTTCAAATAATTTACATAAAACTACAATATAACTACAATTAACTACAAAAAAGAAACAAAAAATCTAAAATGATATCTACAACATCTCTACAATTTAAACTACAAAGTCAAGTTTAAATAATCTAAAAAACAGCACACTTTGTCTACAATTACACTGCAAACATGGAACACATCATCTACAATCATGTCTCTATAATATCCATATTTTATACTACAAGTTATCTTGTTATATTCTACATAATCTACAACATAAATACAATTATACTACAAACAAGAAACACAACACCTACAATTATGTCTACATCATATCTACAATTTATACTACAAGTCATCTTAAAATATTCTACATATCTACAACATAACTACAATTAAACTACAAAACATACGACAAAGCATCTACAAATCATATCTTGGGAATAAACTCCTTGTTACTTACCGAGTCATTGAGGACTTGTTCGGGGTGAGCCAGGGAAAAGAACTAGTCCTTCTTATCAACATTTTCCACTCCAAGGTCTAACCAAGGCTTAATTTGGTTGTCCTTTATGGAATACGGAGCCTTCCTCCTGTAACAACAAATAGATGTAAAAAAAAATGGAGAATGAATTAGATATGTAAAAGATAAATGCTGAAATCAAAGAGTCAAATTATGCATTCTAACCTATTTGAACCTTTGTCGTTACCGTGGTATAACCACTTGTTGAATTGATCTAAAACCTCCGGATCTACATCTTCACCAATAACATTAGTTAAGGGGTGCTTGAGGAGGAAAATTTGAGGTCCAACCGAGCTGCTGCCACCAGAATTGTATAGAGGGATAAATGGTGATCGAGCATGCTTTCCCGACTGCCTTGTTCTACCCGGATGCATAGGTATTGCATCATCTTGTATAGGCTCGCCAAACTTAACCAACTGGGATAAGTTGTCAGGCAGCTCAAAATCAACTTCCTTTCTCTGATGGTCCCGGCCACGTTCACTGGTAAAGTTATTTCGCCTTCGGTGGTTTCACATGCCATGTTGAAGTCGTTAAGTACTCAGGTCGCAGGCACAACTTAATCCTGTAGGTCGAGCTGTTCTATGACCCTCGATCGAATAATGTTGGCCGAGCTACCTGGATCAATCAAAACACGTTTAACTTGAGTTTTATTCATAAGAAAAGATATTACCAGTGCGTCGTTGTGGGATTGTAAGATCCCCTCTGCATCCTCGTCATTGAAAGACAAGGTCCCTTCCGGTACATAACCCTGAGTTCGATTTTCCCTTGTGATCGACACCTTGGTGCGCTTAAATACGGGTCCCTGAGGAATATCGACCCCTCCAACAATCATGTGGATTACGTGTTGCGGCTCCTCTTGCTCATTATGTCTGTTTGAATCTCTGTTTCTAAAGTGGTTCTTAGCCCGATCTCTTAAGAATTCTTGAAGATGCCCTTCGTTGAACAACCGGGCTACCTTCCTCAGCTGTCTGCAATCTTGTGTTCTATGGCTATGGGTGCCATGATACTTTCACATTTGATTAGGATTTCTCAAGGGCGGATCATTCTGCAGAGGTCGAGGCCACCTAGTATCTTTGATGCGCCCGATGGCTGATACGATAGCTGACGCATCAACGTTGAAGTTTTATTTCGATAGCTGCGGTGCTTCTTTGGGCTCGACATTCCTGTCGAAACCACTCTTACTCATGACCTCTCGAGAGCTCTGACCTCGATCATTTCTTCTATCACCTCGAAAGGGGTTGCGTCCAGGCTCGTTGTTTCTCTGATCTTAATTGTATGGCTGGTAACGATCTCTGTTTGACTGTGGTTCCCGATCAATATACCTTTTAACTCTGTCGAAGGTCCTGATAGGATAAACGGACCGAGAAGGAGTTCCCAACTGGTCGTCTTCGACCCTAATCTTTGACTGATACCGATTATGCACATCAGCCCAGGTGATAGCTAGGTATTCGATCAAGTTTTTCTTTAACTGTTGTGAGGCCACCGAGCTTCGTACGTTTAATATTTGAGTGAAGGCCTGAATGGACCAATCCTCGGAAACCGGTGGTAGATCCATGCGTTCCATCTGAAGCCAAGATATAAACTCTCTAAGCATCTCGTTATCTTTCTTCTTTACCTTGAAGAGGTCTGACTTCCTAGTCACGACCTTTATGGCTTCGGCGTGTGCTTTAACGAAGGAATATGCAATCATGGCAAAAGAATCGATGGAGTTGGGTGGAAAATTATGGTACCATATCATCGCTCCCTTTGATAAGGTCTCCCCAAATTTCTTCAACAATATGGACTCGATCTCATCGTCCTCCAGATCGTTCCCCTTAATCGCGCATGTGTAAGAAGTGACATGCTCGTTGGGGTCGGTAGTTCAATTATACTTGGTTATTTATGGCATGGCTAAACTTCTTGGGAATGGGTTTAGGAGCCGCGCTCGGGGGGAAGGGCTTTTGCACGAATTTCTTTGAATCCAAACCCATCAAAATATGTTGTTCCCCCAAAATTTGATCAACTCTGAAGTTATATGTTTCTATCTTCTTGTCATATGCTTCAATCTTCTTCTCCCCTGATTCAACCCATTTTGTCAGCTCTTCGAGCATCTTCATGATAACAGGATCGGTCCATGATTCATTTCCATTTGATCTTCTTGGCACCAATTCGGCCTATGAACCACTTCCTGCGATGGCTCGGGCTCAACCCTTCTTGGTGCATGGTTCTGATTTTGGAGTTGTGCTATTGCAGCTTGTTGAGCCTGCAACATTTCGAATATCACTGGTAGGCTGATCCCACCTTCTTCACCGTCCTGTGCATTCTGACTGATTGTTCGAATGTCTCTGCGGATGCTGTTCTCGGGGTCGACGGCCAGGTTAGCATTAATGAAAACATAGGAACTGATGTCGATTGGGTCTACAGTCGGGACTCCATCGAGGTCAACTGGAGGTACTTCGTTCCCTAGGGAGGCTACATTGTCGTTCTCGCCGTGTAAACCAAGTCCATTGTCTATGTGTGTGGGTGCTGCTTGAGAGTTCGACATGCTGATCCTAGAATCAAAGATACTCACAAAAAAAAGTATAAAATAGTGTATGTTACGAAAGTTAGTACCAGACAATCACTATTATACTTAGCCCCACAGTGGGCACCAAACTGTTTACCCTTAAAACTAGATAACAATTAAATTTATAAGTGGTTTTAAGGATATGCGATTTCACTTGGAACAAACTGAAAAAATGTTTAAATTGATACTAGAAATTGACTGTAAATAAAAATAAAGCAAACCAAATTAGATGTGCAGCTTTGTCCCTCGAGCTAAGTCGCCCTTGAACCAAACGAGTATGCTACTAGAAAATATGAACTGAGCAACAAAGTATTGAAAGCTTAAGAGAAAAAATGTAGTATATTACTTTGTATTACGTGAATGTCCTCATTACAAATGATTAGAACCCCATTTATATAGTAGACGAGTTCTACTTATGGTACAATTCTAAATACAGTAAGAAATCTTATGATTGGCTAATTAACCGCCCTTGACTTGATACGTGCCAAGATTCCCTCCGTGATCCTCGCTGATCTATGGATGTTTCGGCTTACCGTTACTTGACCAGGTAAACCCCCTTTGACCCCACTCGATCTCCGTCCAGTCGGTCTCGATCTTGATTGATCATCGTCTTTGAGCGGTCATCGAATTAAGGGTTCAACAACATAACTTCATATTGAGGCTCGATATAATACGAAGTCGAATCGCGGTCTATCATGATCCAACCTCGATTAGTAACTAGAAAGGTAGGTCTGTTCTGACCGTATACAAGGTGATCAAGGTTTCATGGCAATTTAATAAAAGGAAGCAAAGTAATCAAAGAAAATAAACGAAATAACTCAGGGTTATATATTGAAATAGTAAAACAAATTGATCTTCCTATGATCCTATCCGTTAGAAAAATAAGAAATACTCCTTCAATATATAAATAGTACTCTAATGTATGTTGAGAATGTGTCACTTTGCAACCAAGCAACATCCAAGAGTGAACATTTTGTTCCAATATATATGTGAATTTTATCATATAGTTATCATACAATGTCTTTTTTATTTGGTTTGATACTCACGTTCATGCATCTCTTTTTATTACCCGAAATTTCATATCAAAATGAACTTTCATCAAGAGTGGAAGTCCAACTTTTACATTATTGGGCTCGTGCTGGCACTCACATCACCACCTGGTAATTACTTACTTAATTTGAACCAACAACTTCTAGTTCTCTTTTTTCTTAAACACCGGTTTATTTTAGTTTACGTTCAAATTAATGCATTAGAAGAATCACAACAAAATGCATAATTACTTAATTTATTTCAATTGTATGGATATTCAGGGTTGAAGTGAACGTCTAATTTTTTTGAATATGAATATTCCATAACTTATTTACAAGAAAATTGACTTTAAACGATTACTTTTTAAGAAAGGAACATCAATTTGGCAGTTATAAGTGTATTTATAGTGAATAAATTTTTTCCCGCTCGTACAAGTTAATTTTAAATTATATGGGTGTTTACCAGACGGGTGGGTGTTTACCGGACGAGCTGGACCGAGATGGTCACCGAAAAAAATAGCTCGTCCGGTTAGTGGGGCGGGCTGGTTAGTGGGCTGGGGTTCCGGGTTGTAGTGGGCTGGGTAATTCCTGGTTCTAGTGGGCTCGTCCAGGTTCAGGCCTATCCGGTTCGAACCTGGCCAGGTTATTTTTGTGTATTATGTTTTCTTGTTCCATGTAATAGATATTTAAGTGTTTGCAAACTTCTAAATAATAAAATAAGTATTTTAAGACATAAAATTAAACTTTTAAATTTTAAAGTTAAAATTTAAACTTTAAAGTATTAAATTTGAATTTGAAAATTTAAAAATTAAAATTAAGTGGCTACATAAAATTATTTAATAAGACCAATATGTAAGGATCAAATTTCAAAGGCTTCCATTTCATATTTTCATTGCATAATAATACTTCAAATTAACTTGCAAGTTCTATTTTGATTTTTTTTATTTTTGAATTTGTAAACCAAAAGTTTACAACAATTAAAAGTTTAGTGTTTACTACTGCCAAATGCCAATAAGAGCAAATTGTCTAATATAACACTTTAAGTTTAAATAAGTCTAATAAATTCAAAATAACACAAATTGTCTCAAATAAACTTACATATGAATTTTTGGAAGACGCTCAAGACAATCCTTGATATGCTTCCTTAAACCATATGTGCCCTCCCACTTTTGATGAACATTAAAGACTCGACGACAGTTTTTGCACTCTACTTTACGAACTTCCTCATTTTCTTCTACCACTTGAAAGTGTTGCCAAACATGTGAGCGCACTCTAGAAGCACGGAGTATGATTGAACTTGAACCTAACCAAATACGCTTCACTTGATAATTGTAATTTTGTAGTGGCTACCATAAATAATTGATAAAACTTGCAATAATAATTAATTAAGAACTTAAGAGCACTAAGCAATTCAATAATCAAGAGGAAATTGAGAGAGTATTAGTGTAGAAAAAGAGAGCAAGTTGTGAGAAAAAAATGAAGAAGAGGGGAGCTATTTACAGTTTTTAAAAGGCTAAAAATATAATTTATTAATTGTTAGGGGGGCGGGGAGGCTATTTCAGTAAGAGGATAGACTGAAATGGCTAAAGTGCAAAAATTGACCGTTGCCAACAGACATTTTTTATTCTGACCGTTGGCGACGGTCAGAATTTAAAAATAATAACAATAATTTTTGCAACGTAATCCGGGCTAGAACCCTGTTAAAACCCGGGAACAAGTTACCGAGTTCCAGTGCACCAGTAACCAAAAAAGGCCCGATTCCATCCGAATCAACCCACCTACCCTAGCCGACCCTTAGCGGACCGAGCTGAACCGGGTCGAACCGAGCTATTAGTGATCCGGCCCGGCCCGATTAACACCTCTACTAAATTCAATATTAACAGAGAATAATGTCTAGTCTGAAAATACCAGTCTTTAAAATGAGTGCTAGCTTTGACCCGTCTCACCTTTTCTCCATCTCTTGATCTAAATCACTCTCATTTATCCCACGACACTCCAATCTATTCTGATTAATGGTAATAGGACTAAATTCTCTAATATTCCCATATATCGTCCCTGTATGTATGAAAACTCTTTTAAAAATAATATATTACTCTAACAAACAAGTTAATCAAACAATACGCAACATTGTTATTAAGGAACACATCTCCAACTGTTTGTCTATGAAATTTACTCAAAACCTTGGCGAAGCATGAAATGTATTTTGATCTACCATCTTATGTACTGAAATCTTTTGTCAAGTCAATGACTGCAAAGGGATTATATATCCGAGAAAGACAAATATATGTAATAGTTTCTAGTATTAATAATGTCATTAGCCTTTCTACCAAAAGAAGAGCTAATATTGAAGTTGGCAGTGGTTGCAGATATGATTACAATCTGATGAGAATGTATGACAAGGAGTGGGATATCAAACTTGAAGATGAACTAACGGCCAGTTGATTGTTTGCATATAGCCAACTTGTCAATTTCTACCACCAAAGGTTGTGTAGGGTGCAGAAAAACAAAAAAAACATAAAAAACTAAAAATACCAAAAAAAAGTAATTTTTTTTTTTGGGAGGGGTTTTGGGGGAAGGGAGTTGGGTTGGTGTAGAAAAACGAAAAAATAAAAAATTGAAAATACAAAATACAAAATACCAAAAAAAGTAAGTTTTTTTTTTGAGGGGATTTGTGCGGGGGAGGGGGGGGGGGTTGGGGGTGGTAGGGGGGGTAAGCAACTAAGTAAATTTCTAGA
>ML436457.1:7481-39985 GCA_005239525.1 Nicotiana knightiana
GGGGGGGGGGGGCTGAATGAAAAAAGTAGGTGTTATAATTGTGAGGAAGAAGATTAAGAATGGAGAAGAAGAAAAAATGAAATTGTATTCTTTAAATTTGTGTTGCCTCCGTTACCGACAATGTTGTATATATCAGCTTCTCCACTAACTAAATGACAACATTTGTACAACTGTCAATTAACCACCTTAACAAACTAACCACTCTTAACTAATTTGTACACCGTATACTTTTACGACACACACTTTAACCCCTATATCCCAAGACTCCTCCTCAAGCTGGAGGGTGGAAAGCATTGAGCACTCCAAGCTTGGAAAGAAGAAAGGAATGCTGAGCAACACCAAGACCTTTTGTCATGAGATCAGCCAACTGAAGTTTGGTCGAACTGTGATGAGGAGCAAGTAAGCCATTTTTAATCTTCTCTCGAACAAAGTGACAATCTATCTCGATGTGCTTTGTCCTTTCATGAAAAATAGGATTTGCTGCTATTTGAAAGTCAGCTTTGCTATCACAATATAGATCAACATGCTGATGTATCTCAATGTTCAACTCTTACAATAATCCAACTAGCCAAGTAACCTCAGTTGTTACTGCTGCGAGGCTTTTATATTCAGCTTCAACTGAGCTTCGACTCACTGTCTGTTGCTTCTTTGACTTCTAGGACAACAAGGAATCCCCTAGATTAACAACATATCTAGTGGTCGACCTTCGTGTGTTTGGGCATGCTGGCCAATCTGAATCACAAAAGGCAGAAAAATGAGTAATAGGACCCTTCTTGAGAAAAATACCAAGGACATGTGATCATTTAATGTATCTAACCACTGGAAGTGCTGCAGTTAAGTGTGATTGTTTGGGATGCTTCATGAATTGACTTAGAACTTGCACGACAAAGCAAATATCAGGCCGTGTGATGGTCAAGTAAACTAACTGGCCTACCAGTCTTTGATAGTTGCCCACATCTTGCAGCTCTTCATCACCATTGTGGCCAACATGTTTGTCATACTCTGTAGTGGTCAGTTTCTAATTGAGTTCAATATGAGTAGATGCAGGTTTGGCAGCAGCCAGTCCTGTGGAGGATATTAACTCCAGTGAATACTTTCTTTGGTTTAATAACATTCCCTTATCTGATCTCATTACTTCCATACCCAAAAAATATCTGAGTTTACCCAAATCCTTGACCTTAAAGCTGTTATGCAATGTGCTCTTGGCCACTTCTACTAAGGAAACATTACTTCCAGTGATCAAGAGATCATCAACATACACCAATATAATCACAATGTCATGTGTTGTCTGTTTGGTGAATAGAGAATGATCATATGCACTCTGCTGATACCCTACTCCGACTAAGGCATCTATGAGCTTGATGTTCCACTGTCTTGAAGCCTGTTTCAGGCCATAACGTGATTTCAATAATTTCCAAACTTTGTTCTCCCCCTGTCGTTTGAAACCCTGTGGCAAAACCATGTAAAATTCTTCATAAAGATCCCATTGTAGGAAGGTATTATTGACATCCATTTGATAGAGGATACATCCCTTGGAGGCTGCTATGCTTAGAACAATTCTCACAGTTACCATTTTGGTAACTGGTGAGAATGTCTCATGATGGTCTAACCCTTCTTGTTGTATGTATCCCTTTGCTACTAGCCGTGCCTTAAATCTGTCAGTCTCACCAGATGACTTATATTTGATCTTAAACACCCATTTAGAACCAAATGGTTTCTTCCCTTCTGGTAAATCTACCACTTCCCAAGTATGGTTCACTTCAAGTGCTTTAATTTCCTGGTCCATGACTTCTATCCATCTTGGATCATTTGCAGCTTCCTTAAAGGACTGTGGTTCAGTTAAAACTAAAAAAACATTGAGAAATGACTAGTACGCAGGAGATAGATGATCATAAGAGAGAGCACTAAAGATAGAGTACACAATATTAGTGTGTGTCTTGGAATTGGTAATGAAATCTGATGTTTTATACGCCAATACCACACAAGAGGGGGATGATTTGTGTGGTGTCCAATTTTCGAGTGCTGCCGTTATAGAAGAACTTGTTCTTCTATGTGTTCCAACTCGTACTGTTGCGGAATAATAAATGAAAAATAGTAAAGAACACAGAGATTTTTACGTGGAAAACACCTGGCTCAAAAGGTGAAAAACCACGACCTACTACTCAGTAGGATTTTCTCCAAACACTTCACTACAACAATGATCCAAACAATATTTACAAAATAAACTCTTTTGTAAACCCAATGATTAACTCTAACCCTTTGTGGCAAACTAGCCTCTAGCTATTTCCGACAAACTTCAAGTTAACTATAACTTGAACACTCAGTACCTATTACAATTGCTTCTAGATAAAGATGAAAGGTACAATTTTAATCACCTACTACAAATAAACTAGACTAAAAGACAACATATGGAACTGGTTCTTCTAGATGGTTCAAGTAGCTCCAGATTCGCACTCTCCAATTTGGCTCGAACTGCTTGCAAAATTTCTTCACGAGTTTTGCTCTCAATTCTTGATAATTTTCTGCTTGTGTGCATCTGTATACAATAAGAACAATCTACAATTTATAGGAGTTAGTAGATAAGGATTTAACTAGAATCCTAATGCAACTTTTCCTTGGTGGAAGAGTTCTAGTCAAACTCAACTCCTAAATCCTTCCTTATCTTAGATTCTATTCTTATTGAATAAGGAGTCCTTCTCTAATTTTATTTTTGTAATCTTTTCGATCAGAAGATATCTCAATTTTACCAGAATACATTTATCTCATGCATGTGCATCTCATATGCCTTTAACTCTGCTGGTCTATGTCACCTGTGATGGACCTGGTTCATCTCGGAGTTCCTTTGTCAATCTTCAAAACTATTTCCTTTCTTGGGCCAACAAATTCCCCCTTTTTGATGATGACAAACTTTGTGCTTCAGGCCTGTTTAAGCTTAGTCCAACATTGACACATATAAGAGTATTAAGCATTTATCACAAAGAATCAGGTTCATTAGATTATGAATATCACATGTTCAGAGCACAACCTATCTTCCCCCTTTTGGCATCATCAAAAAGTTGCAAAAATAATTGTGTGAATCCCAGATTTTTAACACTTACTCATGGCCATTTGGGAAACTGCATATGCGATCATGGATTAATCATCAATAATCAACTAAGAATTCAAACTATCAAAAAATAGAGATACTGAATCAAAGCAAAAAGCATCAGATTTCATTGATAGAGCGAATACGATTTTGCCAAAATCCACAAAATAAAACAAAATTTAAAACATGAGCAACAAACAAAAATTCTGAATCTAGGTGACTGAAAGTTCTAGGAAGGCTAGGAAATTAAGGCTTGGAAAAACTGCAGACCTGGTTCATTTAGTCAAGATGGATGGTTCAACAGACTTAGAAAAAGATGAAGACTTCTTTGAGGAAGTCTTGTCTTTCTTGAGCTTAGGGGTCTGAACCTCTACCTCTGCCACTTTTTCACTTTGATGGACCAGGTCCATCTCATCCACTTCAACATCCTCAATAGGCTCAACAACCTTTTCTTTCCCTTTTTCCACTTTTTTCTTCTTACTCTCCTGTAAAGCTCTCTTCAACTCGTCCTCACTTTGCTTTACCTTGCTCCTTGTAGTTCTTCCTCTTGGAAGAGAAATATTAGAAGTCTCAGAAGGAGCAACTTTTCTTTTCTTACTTTCTCTTGCTGTTCCAGAAGTTTGAGCTTTAGGAGTTCTTTTCTTCTTTGGATTATAATTATCGCCTAACATTTTCAGCAGATCCGCCAGGGTTTCCTCGGTAGATGAACCAGGTTCATCTATGTGCTTTCCCAAATTTACTAACCCTTTAATGTCTTCTCCTTATTCACTTCCCCCTGCGTTCTTGCTACTTTCTTCCTCCTTTTCTGGCTCAGCTCCACAAATAGCCATTCTAACAAATTTAGAGGTGGGTGAATAATCAGCCACTTCCTTCCCTTTTCCCTTTCTCATTACTCCGTACTCCCTCACTCTCATTTTTTTTATTTAATTTTTACCACCTATTCTTATTGTTTCTCGCAACTCCACATATATTATAGACCCAACCAGTATGAACCTATTTTCTAAGTTTTTCAGCAACATCAGAGATGACCTCAGAAGAAGGACTTGGGACAGATGTTACCTGAGTCCTCGAAAATTTGGGAATGGTTTTGTAAGGGAGGGGATGGCTTGAATGAACTTTTAGTTTTGAATTGACGGTTAAGGCTTCCCTAGAATCTAGGTATTTCAATTTGGTGAGGATTCTTGTTGAAACATAACTGGTTTAAAGTCAAATAGATAGGCTTTGAAAAGAATTTGAGTTTGGGCAGAGTTTTGCTCATGATTTAATTATTAGTATTTCAAAGTGTGCAGAGTGTAGAACACATACCTCGCCTTTCAAATGAACCAGCACGATGAACCAGGTTCATCATTTCAGAATCCTCTTGATCAAGCTTCAATTTTCAAAGATAGGAAAATTTTCATTTGTGATCATTGAGTCATATCAAAACATGTCATAAGAGTATACTTTTTACAGTATGAGACTGAGCAATTGTTAATCCGATTATTTACACAAATTCCTGATTTTCTAGCCAAATTTTTTTTCATTTTTCCTTCTTCTTTTTCCCTTTTTTTCATGTACATTCTGAACTGGTTCAATCAGGTGATCTTAATTATCCTTAATAGTAACATGTTACTTTAAAAATGCTCTCTACTCAGTGCTTTTGTAAAGATATCAACAATCTGTTTATCAGTAGCATAAAACTCAATAGTGATCAATCCCTTCTCATAATTATCCCTTAAAAATGATGTCTAATATCTATGTCTTTAGTTCTTTTGTGATGAACCGAGTTCTTGGTCATACTAATTGCATTAGTGTTTTCACAAAAGATAGTGATAAAACGTACATCAATCCCACAATCCATTAATTGTTGTTTGATCCACAACATTTAGCACAACATAAGCCAGCAACAATACACCCAGTTTCAGCAGTAGATAAGCCCTAAGAATTTTACCTTCTTGGTGGCCCAAGACACAAGACATGAGCCAAGAAATTGTGTCATACTTGAGGTGCTCTTTCTATCCACAAGAAAAGCTGCATAATCAGCATCATCATATCCCACTAAGTTGAAATTACTACCTTATGGATACCATAGACAAAGGTCAGTGGTGCCTTTTAGGTATCTCAA
Organism: Nicotiana knightiana; assembly: GCA_005239525.1. NCBI lineage: Eukaryota > Viridiplantae > Streptophyta > Magnoliopsida > Solanales > Solanaceae > Nicotiana > Nicotiana knightiana. Next base: position 12,671 of record ML436457.1, read on the forward strand.
GATCCTCTTGACAACAGTCAAGTGAGACTCTTTTGGATTTTCCCGGAATACAACACAAAGGCCTACACTGAAAATAATGTTAGGTCTGCGAGTAGTGAGATATAACAAAGAGCTAATCATTCCCCTATGCATCTTCTGATCAACAGATGAATCAGGTTCATCCATATCCAATTTCGTGGATGTTGCAATAGGAGTGTCAATTTATTTGGATGTTCCTTCCAGGTTTTGTTACTGAGGAATAGGTTCATGGGCAGGTTCCCTCCAGGTTTGAGGATCGGTTCCTCTCTAGTCAGTTCCCCCTGTCACGTTGCCCTGGGTGGAAGGAATTGTTCCATCCTGTGATGCTGCTTCAGGCTGGACTGTGACTTCATCATTTGAGTTTCTTGTTAGTCTAATCTCTTCATCATCTTGTTCCTTATCAACCCCAATGATCTCACCTTTCTTCCCATTTCCAATGGAGACATTACCTCCTTTGAGGTTCTCAAGTGAAAGGAATTGGTCCTTGATTCTTGTCATGTGCTTTGAGCAGCCACTATCCATGTACCATATTTGATTGCTCCCCTTCACTTAAACCTGCAAAAGGAAATTAGGGGTTAGTCTTAGGAACCCAAACTAGTTTGGGTCCCTTTCAATAGGTAAAAAGATCAATCACATTCTTTTAAGCCCAACTTGGCAGCCTATATTTCCCCAAAACAAAATTTTTATTCATCTGACTTGCTTTTTGCAGTGTATTCACTTTTATAGTGACCAATATTACCATAGTGTGTGCAAATATTGTTCTCAGGGAGTGCGAGGTACTTGCCTTTGGGATCCCACTTAGGTGTAGAGTTCCCAACGCCAAGTCCTCTTCTGTTGCTACTATGATATTTTTGTAGCCATGAAATTGCATCAGAGGACATGTTCCATTTACAAGTTCTGTCTAGCTCATGCTTAACCTTAGTCAAGTCCTCGTTTAGGATTCTTACCAGTTCATCCTTTTTATAAAGCTCATCTTTTACCTTTCTTAGATCCTTTTCTAGTGAGAGTTGTGTGTCACTAGCTATTTCTTTACTTGTTCCTAACTTCAATTCTAAGACAGTTGTATCAAATGTATGAACCTGGTTCTTCAATGTAGTACTTTCCTTTTCAGTTTTACAAATATTTGTTTCCAGGTTTTTGCATTCTGCTATTAAAAAGTTACACTCTTTTGACATCTGTTCTTTTTTAGAACTTATATTCTTAGATTCATCAATTAAAATTAGCAACAATTCAAATAGTCTATATTTAGAAAAGAGTTTAATTTTATCCTTAAGGTGCAGAAAACTTATCTCGGATTCTTCATCAGGTTCATCTTCAGATTCCCGAACTGCTATAAGAGCTCATTCAACAACCATTGCTTTGGATGACCTTTTGTTGTAGTTCTTCTTGTCATGAACCTGTTCCTTCTTTCAGATTTCTCCTTTTTCCACTCGACTTCCCATATAGGACAGTTCTTGATCATGTGGTTCTTTTTACCATATTTGAAGCATCCATCAGTTATTTGCAAGTGATCATCGAATAGTGGTGGCCTAGTGGTGGATTTCTCTTTACACTTTTCAGGTAGTGCACTCATCTTGATCTTTTCCTAAGGTGTTAGCCTCTTCAAGGATAACCTGCTCTGATATCAATTGATGTTTTATACGTCAATACCACACAAGAGGGGGGGGATGATTTGTGTAGTGTCTAATTTTTGAGTGCTGTCGTTATAGAAGGACCTGGTTCTTCTATGTGTTCCAACTCGTATTGTTGCAGAATAATAAATGAAGAAAAGTAAAGAACATAGAGATTTTTACGTGGAAAACACCTGGCTCAAAAGGTGAAAAACCACGACCTACTACTCAGTAGGATTTTCTCCAAACACTTCACTATAACAATGAGCCAAACAACATTTACAAAATAAACTCTTTTGTAAACCTAATGATTAACTCTAACCCTTTGTGGCAAACTGGCATCTAGCTATTTACGACAAACTTCAAGTTAACTATAACTTGAACACTCAGTACCTATTACAATTACTTCTAGATAAAGCTGAAAGGTACAATTTGTAATCACCTACNATGGAACTGGTTCTTCTAGCTGGTTCAAGTAGCTCCAGATTCGCACTCTCCAATTTGGCTCGAACTGCTTGCAAAATTTCTTCACGAGTTTTGCTCTCAATTCTTGATAATTTTTTGCTTTTGTGCGTCTGTATACAATAAGAACAATCTGCAATTTATAGGAGTTAGTAGATAAGGATTTAACTAGAATCCTAATGCAACTCTTCCTTGGTGGAAGAGTTCTAGTCAAACTCAACTCCTAAATCCTTCCTTATCTTAGNTTTTTCGATCAAAAGATATCTCAATTTTACCAGAATACATTTATCTCATGCATGTGCATCTCATATGCCTTTAACTCTGCTGGTCTATGTCATTTGTGATGGACCTTGTTCATCTAGGAGTTCCTTTGTCAATCTTCAAAACTATTTTCTTTCTTGGGCCAACAAAATCCTTAAGCGAAACAAGAGTCCTTCCTTGTCGACTGGACTTCCTAGTCTCTCCTTCTATAGATGCTAGCTATGGGTGTATTCTTCTGTTCCTTCTTCTTCTATGGTTGTCTCATCTTCTGGTTCAAGGATGATAGGAATGTGATTCTCACTTGTTGGGGCATCAATTGGAATTTCATGGTCTTCACCAGACTCTGGATGAACTGTGACTGAATCCATATTATCTGCAGACTCTGCATGGTCTGTGACTAAGTCCATATTAGCAGTCTCCACCTTTGTAGTGATGTTCTCAGCTACTGACACTTGCATGTTCTGGGGTGTGGTTGTAACCACAGGTGCATGTGGTTGGTGTCTTTCTACTTCCACAACTAAAGGTTGGGAAGGAAATAGATCTTATGTACAGTCTGAATCATCAGTTTTCTCAAAAGGAAAGATATGCTCTTTGAATACTACATCTCTGCTAACAAAAACACTTTTATTATCTAGATCATACAACCTAGAACCCTTTTGTGTTTCTGAATAGCTAATGAGGATATCCTTCTTATCTCTAAATGTGAGCTTATCACCTGTAGGCAGGTTACTTGCATAACATAAGCAACCAAACACCCTTAAGTGATCTATTTTTGTTAGCTTTCAAAACAACAACTCACAAGGAGATTTTTCTTGCAAAATACTAATAGGCAATATGTTTATCAAATATACTGTTGTTCTTACACAATCACCCTAGAATCTCCTAGGAATTGAGCTTTGAAATTTCAATGCTCTTGCAACCTCCAGTATATGCCTATGCTTTTGTTAAACTACCCCATTTTATTGTGGGGTGTATGGAAAACTACTTTGGTGTATGATTCCCAAAGAAGCAAATAAAGTATTGCATTGAGAGTTGAAAAACTCTGTACCATTATCTGATCTAACAATCTTCACAGTAGCTTCAAACTAAGTATTTATCGTTGCAAGAAAGTTCTTTATTACAACAACTACTTCACATTTAGATTGTATTAAGAAAACCTAAGTAAACATGCTGTAGTCATATACTATTGTAAAAAAAAATATTTTCTGTCATAAGTAGGTACCTTATGAGGTCCCCAAACATCTATGTGTATGAGTTGAAAACAACTACTTGATCTAGTGCTACTAGGTGAAAACTGTAGTCGACACTGCCTTTCTAAGGGACATACTTCACAATTGTTCTCCCTTCCTGCTTGTATCTTATTATTTAGTTCTAAGATATACTGCATTTCTTTTGTTTATGCATGACTTAGCCTCAAATGCTACAATGTTGTTTCTCCATGTTCCTTCAAGAAGCTAATTGCTGCTGTTGGTAAATTTTCTTTTATGAGGTATAATCCATTGTTTTCCCTACCAATCCCCATCACCTTGACATTGTAAAGCCCCTGAAATATACAGAAATCAGGATAAAATCCAACTGAGCAACATAATTGCCTAGTGAGTTTTGACACTGACAATAAGTTGAATTTAAAATCTGGCACATATAATACTCCTTCCATAGTTTTATTCCCTAAAACTACTGCATCTCCTGTATGTGTAATTTCTGCTCTACTGCCTATATGCAACTATACTCCATCTGCTCTATGATCTGCTTTTCTAAGATTATTTAGAGCATTCTTACAATGTGTCACATGGTGGGTAGCACCTAAATCAACTATCCAAACTTGATCACTAGCAGCTGCATTTGTCCTTAAAGTAATGATACCTGCAGTATTAGTGAAACACTCATTTATGGTAGTCTTCTGCTATGAATTTACCAACTGTTTGTACTCAGTGAAGAGATTTCCTTGTGTGGGAAGCATAGGCACCTGCTTCTCTTCACTTGTTGCATTGTTCACATAAGTTCTGCTTCCTGAGTTTTGCCCTTTCTTCTTGCTTTTGAAATCTGGTGGATACCCTACTATCTTGTAGTAATTTTTCTTTAGATGTCCATTGTAACCACAATAATCACAGATTAATCCTACCCTCTTAGGTTTAAACTCATGACCTTTACCGGCCAGCATTGTAAGAGGATATTTCAATGTGTTTGTGACTCCTAGAGCTCTTTGACTTTCTTCTTGTGTAACTATTGCATAAGCTTCATTCATTGTAGTCACAAGTCTTTTTGCCAAGACATTACTTCGAATATTATTATAACTCTTGTCAATATCATAAGGTACTGCAATAAATGAATATTTTTCAGAAGCTCCACTGAAGGCCTAGACTCCTCACAGTCACACGAAGCCAAAGGTGATATGGCATCTAGTTCATCCCATAGATCCTTCATTTTCGAATAATAACTAATGACCGAGTCTTTTCCTTGTTTCAAAGTCGTAATAGCAGTCCAAAGATGATATATCCTTGTTAAATTTGAGCTATCAAATCTTTCTTGAAAATCAACCCATACCTTTTTTGCATTCGATGCATATACGATGCTAGGAATTAATTCATTGGAAACAGTACTAAAATCCATGATAGAATAATTGCATTACATTTTTCCCATTTCTCTGATAATTCACCTTTATACATACTTTTTACACACGATCCATCCACAAATCCAAGCTTGCTCTTTCCCCGGAGGGCCAATTTCATCGCCATGCTCCACAGTGCGTAATTTTCTGGGCCTGTGAGCTTGAGTGGAATTAAGACTAGTCTTGGAGCGTCTGAAGCTTGCAAAAATAGTGGATGATTATGATCGAGTGAGATGACTTCATTTTCTGACATGGCCGCTTGAAATTAAGCTCAAAAATTGAAGTATTTCTTTGCTCCTACAATGGAGTGGATGTGGAAGACATCAACCACATCTTTTTTGACTGCACTAATGCAAAAGAGGTATGGCTAAAACTGGTGCTGAATAGCACTAACATTCAAGCCATGCCCCTCAGCCTTCACTATGCAGAACTGATAGAAAATTTGGCATATGCTCCAAAAAGTGCCTTTTAATGCTTGTATTGATTGGAAGTTCCTCCTCCCATTTTGTTTTTGGAGAATTTGGATAACCAAAATCACCAATGTCTTTGAAAAAAAAAGAACCACATCTCTGTTAGCCAAACAATTGCTATGGCAGTTGAATACTGCCATGTGGTTATCCGGCATAACCCACCCCTGAGAAAATAATCCTTTACCTTAAGTGGAAACCTACTGATGCATGGTTTTTCAACTTAATACTGTTGGGGCTGCTTGTGCAACATCTGGTAAAGAAGGCATTGGAGGAGTCTTTAGGAGTAGTAGAAAAGACTAGGTCATGGGCTACATGAAAGGGCTACCTCACACAACTAGCATAATGGCTGAGCTTCAAGCCCTTCGGAGGGACTAAAAATTGCTCTTGAGCAAATACTCATTCCCCTAGTGATAGACACTGATTCCATAAAGGTGGTAAACATGATAAGAGATGGCAATCTGACTCATAATCCCATCATCTATGAATGCAGGTCAATGATGGAGCAACTGAGAATCCAGCAATAGGGCATAACTATCGGGATCAGAACCAAGTAGAGGATCTCCTCGCCAAGGAAGGAGCTAAGAAGGAAATTTTAGTAAGAACTCCATTTTTGGTAGTTACTCTGATGTTTGCAAATGAAGCAGTGAGGGCAGACATACTAGGAACTGTATTCAAAAGAAAAACTGATGTTTGTAATATTGATACATTTCTAACCAATGTTGCTGCTACTCAAGGGAACCTGTTAGGTTTTTAAGCTATTAATGCTTAAAATAGGGTGAATGAGAAATGGATGGAAAAATAAAATATTTGAGTTTCCCTCCTTGATTGTCCAATATGGGAAGAGGAAAAGGTTTTCGATGGGTATATAAACAATTGCTCTTCTTCTAGCTCATAAAGAGTTGAGAAGAAGGCAAGCCTCGCACCATCGTCGTCGTCGCTCGGCTCGGTTCGGCTTCGCATTTGGATTTGGATTCGGATTTGGTCGAATGATCGATCGATTGATTAATTTTTGGATCAAATTTATTTGTTAATAGTAAATATTAACAGAAATATTATTAAATATTTGTTTTAATGACAAAATATTAATATTAAATCCAATTCAATTATCCAATTTTCAGTTTTCTATTTTTGTAACAGAAAATTAACTACCCTCTTCAATTTTTCCTCTTTATTGTTGAGTAAATAGCCATTGATGTTATGGCATTTATGCTATGGCCGTTTCGGCAAAATAGCCATTCTGAAGAGTTGCACCTCTTCAGATTTAAGCCCAACTTTGGCTATAAATACAAGTCCATTCTCTCAGATTTTTAATACGAATTTCTGATTTCTCCTCCTTTCTTCTACATATTTTTAACTTCAAAGAAAGCAACAAAAAGTTTGATTTTCTACCGAACTTTGTGTTCGCTGAAACACTGGGGTTTGAAGTACCACTACACCAGTGTGTAATTCGTTCTATCCTGGGAGGAAATAATCCATAGCCTTGGGTACTAGGAGGAGATTAAATTCCTTAAGGAAACACTATGAATTCAGTGGGCTCGAATTGATTTTTATTTCGTTTACATTTCTGTTTGAATATTATTTTATTATCTCCAGAATTATTTTACAAATACAGTTTACTAACAGAACCCAGGTTCCCTTTATAATGATGTAATTATTTGAAGGACCGATTATTATACATATATCCAGTTTACTAAAAAAAATTAGTTATACATACAAAAAGATCTTTATTTTTATATATAGGGGATTCAGAAAAAAAGATACAAGAGTATTTATAGAGTCATTTTCTTCGGTTCAAACCGTAAGATGTTATGTTGAACAATTTCCTCTAGAATAAATATAATACTGCATTGGCATTTAGTAAGGTAATTTTAAAGTGAGTGGGAAAATCAATACTCCATTTAGGAAAAGGTTTGCACCCCATATAAGTGCAGGCAAGTTGTCTCAAAAGATAGCGACATATTGGCATTTTTTGTGTAGTAGCTATAGCAGTCATTCATCAGTCATAAATTGCAACCAAACCATATATTGCACTGTATGGCTATAGGAGCTATGTACCTCTTTCAATTCTTATGTATAATACATGCTGTGTTGTCTCTTTCTTCCTTCTTTCAGAATATATATCAGTGAGACATTTATTTATTTGATAATCAGACGAAGCAAAGCATGCAGTAGATGGACTTTGTTTCTGCTTCTTGGATCACACGCTTTACTGACACTTTTAATTTCATGTAACGTAGCTTTCAGTCTTCTTCTCTATCGGATTGCTCTCACATTTCTCCCTCAACCATCTATTATATATATATATATATATATATCACTCCTTCATTTCACTCTATGCGTCAAAGTTTGGTGTACGACCATCAAAGTACTTAACTTTTTGTATAAACTTGGATATAGATTCTTCAAGTTTATAGAGTAAGAAACTGTTTGAATTATCAAATAGTGTTTTTGTCACGTAAACTGGCATGAAGGGAGTATATTATAACTTATTCGTCTAAACATATATAAATACTCACTCAATCTTTAATTTGAGAAAATGACAGAACGAAGAAACTTTTAATTGTGTACAACTCAAAATATTAGAATTAATTGGATTATTTCAATACTACAGTTGGTGAAAAGAAAAATGCTTCTAATTAAGTAGGAATTATGAAAATTAAGCAACTCTCTTATCAGCTCCTTAATTTAATTTACAGGGATGTGATGTTGTGATTCTTTAGTTTATGTACATGTATCTCAACCGAAGTTTTCTTGTTACAGAATCATGGGTATTATACTGTAGCACCTTGCACACATTCTATTGGCTATCATTGTCTAGTTCCTATCCATTAATCAATATATACTCTTTATCTTTTTGAGTGTCATCCATCAATAATAAAAACAAGAAGTACGACCATTTCCGTAAGTAAAATATTTTTATATTATATATAGCATCAATGATATATGTATCACGGTTTTAATCCGTATACTCTACCTTTCTTTGCGATTTTAATTTTTTTTTCTCACGCATAGAGCTATATAATGATATGTCCATCAATATTCATGAATTTCTTTCAGTTTTTCTGCTTAATTTTTAAGGGAATTTATATTTTATAGATTTAGAAAGTAAGATTTGAGGAAGAAAAGCAAATAATGTAGTCAACTTTTGGTGAAAACTAAACGTTAACTAATATCAATAACTGAAAGGGAGAGAGAGCGAGAGCTATCTACATAGGGGCTATATAAAAATAATGGAGTTAAGTTGTATACATTATTAGTGTAAATTTTTTTTTTATATTATTCGTGACGGTATGTGATAGCAGGTTAGTTATCAATGATCATCCTTACTTTAACAAAATCCCAATTATCAAGAAATTTACTTATAATTAGTTAAAAAGTAATCTTATTATGTAAATATAACTTTATTGTTTTATTTTTGAAAAATTAACCCGAATAATCTCAAAATTTATAACTTATTTAACTTGTATTAAAATAATAAGCGAAGGACGCCACGACAAAAAAAAAAGGCAAATGGAGATGTTACGCGGTACAAATTTGAATTAATTAGCGCCTAATATTAATACCAAAGATTTGGAAACCAAAACAAATCATTTGCATACACAATTAATACATAATATAAAAAATAATTATTTAATTTTATAAAAAATAAGTGAAGGACACCCATGTGATAATGATGAAAAAGGGAATTGAAGAAGTGAAACGTAATGCAAATAATTCAAGAAAATGAAAGCTAGTCCTTATCAACTCGGAATAAAGAGGGAAAGAGAGCACGAGTTGATCATCTTTTATTGGGAGGTCCATTTGACACATGCTTTTTCCTAACGTATTCCTTTCTCCTTTAGATTTTGTGGGCAAAACTTCTTGAGGGGTTAAACGGGCGAAATTGAGTTAGATTTGAGCAGATTAAACGAGTTGAATTGATAAATATAACCTACTAAAATTTATTTGGCTATAGGAGGGAGTTAATTTGGACTACATAATGAGCCATAATCTAATCCATATTTGTATTTTTTTTTTAATTATATATATATACAAACCCTTTTTCACTACAGTACTGGACTTACTATATGAAAAAGTAACATCCCTTTGCCTCTTATTTTGGGGTAACCTTCAACTTTTGTATGCCACAAATTAATAATTCCTTTTGCCTTTTGTGTTCTTGTTTCTTCCCCGTCTCCTTCCAAGCTAGAGTTCACTTACACAACATAACAATTGATATCTCTTTTAGGATCAATTTGGAATTTAATTTGAACTCCAAATTCATAAAACCAAATTATATATGTTTTTGCTGGTAAAATTGTGTCTTAATATATCAATCCTAATATTATTAATTATGATTAACTTTAATTTCTAGCCTTTTTGCTATCACTATATCTAATGTAGTTACCAATATAAAAATATATGATTAAATTTATTATCTGTGATATAGTACAACATCATAAAATATCTATTATCTGTAAGGGAGATATTTTCTGGGAGAAATTACATCTAGGCTAACTCTATGATTATAAACTTCGTTCAAATTTAATCCCATTAAATTCAGCTCTAAAAGTTCGGGTACAGCACTTTAGGCCTAAACCTAAATTTATTGACTATTATTATTCACCTACAGCCCCGCGCCCCTCCCCCCCACCCCCAAACCAACCCCCAAAAGAAAAAAAGAAAAGAGAAAAGAAACTAGAATCTCTTGTTGCTTCCATTATAGACAGTAACGATTGAGTTAGAGCTTCATTTTCTCTTCTTCCGTTTATATTTCCCATTTTGCTGTCCATTAATTCATTTCCTATTTTTCGCTTTCCTCCTTTAGTTCTTTTTTTTATCTTTCTCCTTTTTCCCTTTAAATTTTGCTACATGTGGTTGAATAAATGGTATAAGGATACAGAAAGTTCAATACCTATAACTTACGTACCCTAGTATCCGCTACGCTATGTATACCACTTGCTTTTAATTTCATTAATTTAAAAGAGAAAACTACTTTTAATAATAATGACCTAACTCGTTAGCCATTTATTAAAGGTGGTTAAGCCCAATGCAGCCATAATTTTTCATTTGGAAGAGTTATGGCAGTAAATTATGGGAAACAGGGAAATGTTAGTTCTACTTAGTTCAAAAAGCATATCAAACCTAAGAGAAATTACCGATAGTGTAAAAATTCTTACGGTATATATAATGTTTACCCTAAAATTTGAATAACAATTAAACTTATATTGTGGTTTTAAGGATACGTGATTTCGTCCAATACCAACTGATAAAAGAGAAGATAAATAGATGAATTAGACTGTAAAATAAATCAAACCAGTGTGTAAGCAAAAAACCTCGATCTCGAATTGAAGTAGTCTCGAGGTGATATAATAAGAACGGTACAGAACAAAATAGCTCAGATAAATAGCAAGTTAAATGAATAGCAAGAAAGAAACGATTGTATATATTTTTTCCAGTAAGATGTCATGGTTACAATATAGTTCCCCTTTATATAGTAGAGAAGTCCTAATTAAGGTACACTTCTAATTATAGTAGGAAATCGTATTTACAGTTGATTAACCGCCACATATTTGATCCATTCCGAGATTCATTCCACGATCCTCGACCAATCGCGGATATCTCGCTCTTTCCGTTATAAAGCTATGCCGAGATTACTCAGAGTCTGTCTCTTTCTGGCCTCGATTGATGTCGACCTTGATCTGAAAAAATGCTTCGATTTCGGACTCGATGTCCTAGTTCTTCGACGTAACATTCCTATCTCGACCAGATAGTGAAGTCGGGTAGCCCCGATTTTTACCGTATACAGATAGTCCCCTCGTTTCTTAGAATAAAATGATAAGAAACGACTTGAGCCTCGATTTTCTTATGACCTCGATAAACAGTGATGTCATCCCCGTGACGTAAGCGATGGAGGTGACCGAAACGTCCCGTCGGTACAGTTTCCCAAATCATTAATGCACGTCAGTGGGAGGTCGGCTACTAACGCCGTCGAACTGTCACCGTATTTTCTATAAATATGGACTCCTTTGATTAATCAAACTTTTACTTCCCTTTTCATCAATTTTTCTAAGTCTTTTAACTCTCTCAATTTCTTCTTCTTCATCACTTCTTAGATCATCTCCACTAGTTTCAAACCACCAAACTTAATATTTCATCTTTCTTTTACTTGCATAATGGAAAAAACATCAAAAATCGTTCCACAAAAGGAGAAAGCCTCCTCTTCTTCTTCCCGGTCGGCCGATGAAAAAACGCCGGTGGAATCGCATACTAGCGAGTATGTTCCTGGCCCGTGCGTTCTGAAGCCTGATTTTAAAGTTGAGAACCCCCTATCGGTCCTTTGCCGGTGTGCGCACATGTCGAGATACATCTGCTCGATAATGACGGGACACCTCGAGGCAATAAAAAGGGGTTGCAACTGGGGGGAATAAGTTTTTGTATAGATCCCTACCCCTGAAGAGAGTATTACCACCCACGTGGAGGTGTTTCTAAGTGTTTACACTTACCTCTTCACGTTGGGTCTCCTCGAACCAGTCATCGTTGATTTATGCAAGAGGTTCCAAGTAACCCTCAGCCAAGTTCACCCCTCTTTCTAGCGCATTGTAATCATGCTCCGGTTCTTCTCCAGCAAAATCGAGGGGCTGTTGTTCACCCTCAACCATCTCATGAGATTATATCGACCCCGACTCTTTCGAGGGTTGATCAAACTTCAACGTCGAGCTACCAAGGCTTTGTTATTGAGTATCGACAAAGACAAGGACCGGAGTTGGATGAGCCAGTTTGTTCAGGTGAGGACCTGTGACCTCATCCCAAAGAAAGAAATGCCATTCCCCGAGAAGTGGAACCCCGAGCGTAAATAACTTTTTACTCATGAGTTTTCATGTTCCTATTTTTGCTTTATCTAACATCTTCATTTGTCATGTAGCGGTTGCTTGGATGCCTCGAGCGGTCCCTGACCTCGAAGACTAGGTTCAGAAGTTGGCCTCGACTTTCTCTCATGTCGAGCATTGTTGGCGTGACTTGGCAAAGGGCAAGTGTAAGGCAAAGAATCACAGTGAGTTTTTCTTCCTTATTTCCGAGGTGCCAATCATACTTCTTTTTCTTACCAAGTTTCCTTTAGTGCAGGCCTGAACAAGGACGTGGTTTTGAGGCCTCCGAGCGGCAAGGAAGAGACTAAGTCTCCGGTTTTGAAACCGGGGAAAGATAATAAGAGGAAGGGGGTCTCGTCGTCTAAGGACCCGAAAGCCAAAAAGGCCCCAGCTCGAAGGACTAGGAGGAAAATCATTCCTCTCACCATAGACTCTGTCCAAAGGCTGAGAGAAGAAGAAGAAGAAGAAGAAGAAGAAGAAGAAGAAGAAGAAGAAGAAGAAAAAGAAGAGGGTGATGACTCGGCGTTGGTGATTCGACCAAGGAAGACCGTCGAGGCCGCCAAACCTTCAAAATCGGAGGCGGTTGTCGAGATCCAGCCTCATGATTATAAGGAGGATTCAAAGAAAAATTTAGGTGAAGTCCCCGACTCGCCTGAGGTTGAGATTGTCCTTCGACCAGCAACAAACATATCGGAGGGTCCCGGTTCTGAGACCTCGAGAGCTGAACAGGGTGCCCCGAGTGACTCGCTTGGGGAAATGACAACAGGTCATTCGCCTTCTCTACCAGCTTACTCCGAGGAGGTGATAAGAGAGGCTTGGGCCATGAGGACCCCCGACATAGGCGGAGTCCCCAGTGGAGAGGATCTCTTTCGGGATTGTTTTACCGGGGCCGATGATGACTCTTACCTTAACGATGCGTCCACCCTCTTTGAAGAGACCCAACATCTTCTATTTCGATTAAGTATTAATTGTTTTAATTGTCTTTTTCTTTTCCTTCCTTCAATATAACTTATTTTCTTCTCATATAGGCTTTTTCCAAGTCTCGGGCCGATCTGAGCCAATGTGAGGCCGAGATCCAGAAGACTTCGGAGGAGAGGAATGCTCTCAAGCTCCTCTGTGGGAAAAAGGATGAAGAGCTCAGGGACCTTCAAGCAGACTTGGCCAAGGCTCGTAAGGAGGAGGCCGAGTTGAACGAGAAAGTACATGTCCTTTTGTAAATACGGACTTGATCCAAGGGTGGAGGCTAACATTTTGATGTCTCAGTTGCAGCAAAAAATTGAGAAGATCGAGCTTTTCCGGGGGGAAGTCGATCGAGTTAAAGCTGACTGCTATTGGTGGAAAGAAGGCATGGACGCCTTTCTACGGAGAAAGAGGCTGCCTCGACCCAACTGTCATCAGTCGAAGTTCAACTTCAGAGTGCTAGGGAGAAGAGCTCGGCTCATGCCAAAAGGATCGAGGAGCTCGAGGCCGAGCTTGCTAAGTCCTAAACTGAGGCCGAAAAGACGGAGACTGCGACCGATAAATCGGTGGCCATGTATCTGGATAATGTCGAGGCCGCTCAAGCACAATTAAGGGACGCCCTTGATCGAGCTCAGTAGACTACTGACCTTGCCAAACACCAATCTCGAAGGGAGATCCTCGAGGAAATCCATGCTTGAGGTTTTGACCTCTCTGAGGAGATAACATAGGCAAAGGTGCATGAAGCTAATGCCAGGCTGCTTGCCTCCTCCGATGACGATGATGATGATGAAGGCAGCCTAGGCAGGTCTGATAATGGCGAGGGGCCCGAAGAAAAAGCTTCCCCCGAGAGAGAAATCGCCCCCGAGCATAGTTATGAGTTGTATTTTTCCTTTCTTTTTGTAAAACCTTTGTCGGTCTTTTGTACATATTTTTGTTCAATTATAAAATATTTCCCTTCTGAGCTCCTTCTTAAATTTTGTCTTCAAATTTACTTTGTGCTTTTTAAAATTCTAGTACACTTTTATGCCTTGAATAATATGTTTGAGACTTCGGTCTTCGGTGACCTGATCGAAGTCATAATAAAACTCCTTGTACAGTCGAGAAAACTCGTACCTGAAGTAATAGAACCCTTAGGTTTGTATTGAGTAATAATGAATCCTAAAACTATAGTCGAGTGAATTTTTATTCGATCTCGAAGTAGTGTAACACTTAGGTTCGAATTGAATGGGAATGTGTTCCCGAACTCTTAGTGTATTGGCCCTTAGGCTCTTTGAATCGGGTCGATATGGCCTTAAAAGAATGGATTTTTTCCCTTTTGGCTTAAAGAATTTATAAAATTTTGTTATGCCTTAGTGTGTGTGTGTGTGTGTGTGTGTGTATATATATATATATATATATATTTTATCCATTGGGTTTTTTGAGGGTTTAATATTGGTCGAAACCCTTTTGCTTTTTGTACCTTAGCACAAGTTTGAATAATTCGATACCTCTTGAGGTTTTTCGAGGGATGATATTATCGAAGCCCTTAGATGATTTTGCCGAGGGTAGCCTTTTTAAACCGGTTTGCAAAGAATTCGAAGGCCTGTTTGAATTGCAAGATTCGGACGTCTCCGAGCCGCGTTAATTTGGCCGTAGCCTTTGGGTATGACTCTTGGGCTTATTTCCCAGTAACACTTCAAACTTATTCGAAGTGTTAGTCCCCGAGATTGATAGCCTTGGCCTATAAATCTAGGGATGCCTCTTTGAGGTCTTATGGTTTCGAGTTTAGATAATTCAAAAATGTTGAGTTTCGATGACAGTCTCCGAGTATGAGGTTGATCGTTCAAGGTGTAGTTGCACTTTGGCCCTTGATCCATTTTACAAAAATTATAAGTACGGAGCTTTTAAAGTAGAGAATTTTCATTGAGGCACATGATATCTGATGAGGAAAAGTACTTCTTTGAATAGTTCATACATGCGTACATGTTTTCCCATCGGAGCCCGACTAATCTATACGGACATCGTTCATTTGACCGTTTGACCCATTACAAAGTTTTCCTATCGAGGCCCTTTTGACATGAAGTATTTTCCTTGAAAATAAAACGTCTGAGGGTGATTCCCCCCCAGTATTCGTGGTTGACTGTGAGGAGACCTCAAATACTCTAAGTCAGCACGAATGATGGTTGCCTCGTTAATAACCACGCCAAAAAACACATTTGGGATAAAAGCTGGTCGAAGGGAAAAAGAGTGCAACGCGTGCTTTAAGGTCCTAATATCTTCCTGCTTATTGATAACTTCAATATTTTTGCTCGAACACCTGAAAATAAGTTAGTGTAAAATATAAATGAAACATGAGAAGGTCATACCTTAGCAATAATATCGCTTGAGTAGTAAGATGCTCCAATTATTTGGTAGTTACTCGCTGTTTATCGTGCCAAGATTGTAAGATCCCTTGCCGATGATGTCGAGGACTTGATAGGGTCTTTCCCAAATCGGGCCAAGTTTCCCTTCATTAGGGTCTCGAGGCTTGATGGTGACTTTCTTTAGGACCAAGTCCCCGATTCTGAAGTGGTGAAGGTTGGTCCTTCGATTATAATACCTTTCAATGCTTTGTTTTTGTGCGGCCATTTGGACGAGGGCGGCTTCTCGTTTTTCATCCAATAGTTCGAGGCTAGTAGTCATAGCCTCGTAATTTGATTCTTCTGTTGTGTGTCGAAATCTGGGGCTGGGTTCCCCGATGTCGACTGGGATCAAGGCTTCAGAGCCATATACTAAGGAGAACGGGGTTTCCCCCGTGCTGGGCTTCGATGTTTTTCGATATGCCCAAAGGACTTCGGGTAGAATTTCACTCCATTTTCCCTTGGCGTCGTTCAACCTTTTCTTCATATTCTGAATGATGGTTTTGTTCGTCGATTCGACTTGCCCATTTCCTCTAGGATGATATGGTGTTGATAAGATTCTCTTTATTTTGTGATCTTCGAGAAATTTTGTTACCTTGCTGCTGATGAATTGTTTTCTGTTGTCGCGTACAATCTCGGCAGGTATCCCGAATCAGCATACGATGTGATCCAAGATGAAGTCTATAACTTCTTTTTCTTTGACTTTCTCGAAGGCCCGCACTTCAACCCATTTAGAGAAATAATCAGTCATAAACAAAATGAGTTTAGCTTTACCTGGGGCCGATGGCAGAGGGCCGACGATATCCATCCCCCACTTCATGAATGGCCACGGGGATAAGAACGAATGAAGTTGTTCTCCGGGCTGGTGTATCATCGGTGCGTACCTTTGACACTTATCATATTTTCGAACAAACTCCTTAGTGTCCTTTTCCATGCTATCCCAATAGTATCCTGCTCTGATCATTTTGTTAACTAGTGATTCGACACCGGAATGGTTCCCACAAGTACCTTTGTGAATTTCTCGTAGGAACTAATCGGTGTCCCATGATCCCAAAAATATTGCTAATGCTCCGTCTAACATCCTTCTTTACAATGTTTCATCCTCAGCCAATGTGAATGGAGCAGCTTTTGTTTGTAGAGCCCTCGATTCTTTAGGGTCCGATGAGAGCTTTCCATTTTTCAAATACTCGATAAATTTATTTCTCCTGTCCCAAGTTAAGCTCGTGGAGTTTATCTCAGCCTGACCTTCCTCGATTACAGATTTTGAGAGTTGAACGACAGTCCCCGAGCCGATTTTGTTGTCCTCGACTGATGATCCCAAATTTGCAAGGGCATCGATTTCACTGTTCTGCTCTCGAGGTACATGCTGCAAAGTCCATTCTTTAAAATGGTGTAAAGTTACCTGCAGCTTGTCCAAATACCTTTGCATTCTATCCTCTTGAACCTCGAAAGTTTTGTTTACTTGGTTTACTACCAGCAGGGAGTCGCACCTGGCTTCGATGACTTTTACTCCCAAGATTTTAGCTAGTTCGAGACCTGCAATCATGGCCTCGTACTCGGCCTCATTGTTAGTCAACTTAGAAGTTTTGATGGATTGTCTAATAGTATTGCCCGTGGGCGGCTTTAAAATGATGCCTAGCCCGGACCACTTCACATTCGAGGCGCCATCTGTGAAAAGGGTCTACACCTCCGATGATGTACCTGATTTCAACAAAAGTTCCTTTTCAACTTCGGGTACGAGGGTTGGCGTGAAGTCGGCCACGAAGTCTGACAAAATTTGAGACTTGATGCCCGTTTGGGGTTGATATACGATATCATACCCACTGAGTTCGACGGTCTATTTGGCCAATTGGCCTGACAGTTTGGGCTTATGAAAAACATTACAAAGTGGGTAAGTGGTTAATACACATATGGGGTGACATTGAAAATATGGTTTTAGCTTCCTAGAGGTGCTGATTAGATCAAGTGCCAATTTTCTAAGTGTGGATATCTAGTTTCTGCTTTACCTAGAGTTAGACTTACATAATAAACAGGAAATTGGTACCTTACTCTTCTCAAACTAGGACACCACTTACCGCGATTTCCGAGATTGCCAAATATAAGTAGAGTTTTTCATCTGCCTTTGGAGTATGGAGCAATGGTGGGCTCGAGAGGTATCGTTTCAATTGTTCTAACGCCTGTTGGCGTCCGGGGTACAAGAAAAATCGTTCTTCTTTTTGAGTATAGAGAAGAACTTGTGGCTCCGATCCGACGATCTCGAGATGAATCAGCCTAAGGCAGTTATCCGCCCCGTCAACCTTTGTACGGCTTTAACGCTGTCCACGACAGTGATGTCTTTGAAAGCCTTGATTTTATCGGGGTTGATCTCGATTCCTCGATTTGACACCAAGAAGCCGAGAAATTTTCCCGAACCGACCCGAAAGCACATTTCTCGGGGTTGAGCTTCATGTTGTATTTCCTTAATATCTTGAACATTTTCTGCAAATGTATCAAATGGTCTTCTGCGCGCAGGGACTTAACTAGCATGTCATCAATGTATACTTCCATCGACTTACCTATTTGTTCTTCGAACATTTTATTTACTAGGCGTTGGTAGGTAGCTCCTACATTTTTTAGCCCAAAAGGTATTACGTTATAACAATATGTTCCATACTTGGTAAAAAATGAAGTCTTTTCTTGGTCTTCCGGGTTAATTTGAATTTGATTGTACCCAGAATAGGCATCGAGAAAACTAAGGATCTCATGGCCGGCCGTGGCATCGATCATGCGATCGATGTTAGGCAATGGAAAAGAATCTTTGGGGCATGCCTTGTTCAAATCCTTATAATCTACACACATCCTAAGTTTGTTCCCTTTTTTAGGGACTACGACTATATTGGCTAACCATTCGGGATATTTTACCTCCCGAATGGACCCGATTTTAAGAATTTTAGTTACCTCGTCCTTGATGAATGCGTGCTTTACCTCGGACTGAGTCCTTCTCTTTTGCTTCACCGGCCTAAACTTTGTGTTCAGGCTCAATCGATGTGTTGTTATCTCTAGTGGGATACCTGTCATGTCTAAGTGGGACCAAGCAAAACAATCCATGTTATTGATAAGGAATTTAATTAATTTTCCTGAGCTCGGGGATTAACCCCGTCCCCAGGTATACCTTTCGATCGGGCAAGTACTCGATCAATATAACCTGTTCCAGATCTTCGACCGTTGATTTGGTGGCGTCGAATTTTTCAGGAACAACGAAGGTTCGAGGGGTCAGAAAATCTTCATCCTATTCTCCCTCTATTTCCTGCTTCCCCGATTCAGTCGAGGCTGGTGGCTGTGATTGCTATTTGGCTTCCTGTTTCCCTTTGATGTCCGATCCTTTCGATTTTGACAGTGGCGATGTCGGTATTACCCCATCGACTGCGAATATTTCCTTCGCAGCTGCTCCCCATATACCATTTTTACCCCGTCCGACGCCGGGAACTTCATCATTTGGTGGAGATTCGATGGGATTGCCCTCATATTGGGAATCCAAGGCCTCTCGAGTAGGGCGTTGTACCTCATGTTGCCCTCGATTATGTGGAACTTAGAATCTTGGATAGTTCCAGCCATGTTCACTGGAAGGATGATCTCTCCGTTAGTTGTCTCGTTGGCCATATTGAAATCGTTCAAGACCCGAGCTATGGGAACGATTTGATCTTGTAGGCCGAGCTGCTCCACGACCCTTGATCGGATGATATTTTCCGAGCTACTTGGATCAACTAAAAAATGCTTAACTTGAAATTTATTTAATAAGATAGAAATTACCAAAGCGTCGTTGTGAGGTTGAGAAATTCCTTCTGCTTCCTCGTCGTTGAATGATACGGTGCCTTCTGGAACATAATCTCGGGTCCATTTTTCCCTAGTAATCGATACTTTAGTGCGTTTGAATACAGGCCCTTGTGGAATATCGACCCCACTGACGATCATATGTATTACATGGTGCGGCTCCTCGTGTTCATTTTTCCTGTTGGCGTCCCTTTCTCTGAAATGATTCTTTGATCGATCACTTAGGAACTCTCAAAGGTGTCCCTCATTGAATAGTCGGTCTACCTCCTCTCTTAATCGTCTGCAATCCTCGGTCCTAAGGCCATGCGTTCCATGA
This sequence comes from Nicotiana knightiana, assembly GCA_005239525.1. Classification (NCBI taxonomy): domain Eukaryota; kingdom Viridiplantae; phylum Streptophyta; class Magnoliopsida; order Solanales; family Solanaceae; genus Nicotiana; species Nicotiana knightiana. The sequence goes on from ML436457.1 coordinate 32,412, forward strand.
TATTTGCACATGAAATTAGGATTTCTTTGGGAAGGATCGGTCTGTATGGGCTTGGGACATCTAGTATCGTTAATTCTTCCAATCGCCGATACAGTGCCTTATGCAACAATTGAGGTGCCTCTGTAGGATCGACATATTTATCAAAACCAATTTTTCTCATAAGTCCCCGAGAATTCTGTCCTCGATCACTTCTTCAATCATTCTGTGCGGAATTGCGTCCCAGGTTGCTGTTCCTACAATCTTCAATGTACGGTTGGTATCGGTCTTTGTTCGACTGTGGCTCCCTATCGACGTCCCTATCATTTTTATTTCCTGACTTTTTTGGATACACTGAACCAGAAGGAGTTCCTAATTGGTCATCCTCGGGCTTGATCTTCGATTGCTACCGATTATGTACATCGGCCAAGTCACCGTTGGATATTCGATCAATTTTGCTTCAGTTTACATGATGCTATCGAACTTCGTTCATTCAATCCCTGAGTGAAAGCTTGAACGGTCCAATCATCCGTGACCGATGGCAAAACCATGCGTCCCATTTGAAATCGGGATACGAACTCCCTCAGCATTTCATTATCCTTCTGTTTTACTTTGAAAAGGTCTGATTTCCTTGTCGCAACCTTTATGGCCTCGACATGTGCCTTTACGAAAGACTCTGCTAACATGGCAAATGAGTCAATGGATGGCAGTAGATTATGGTACCAAATCATTACCCCCTTCTAAATAGCATGTGAGTTGTCCGTGCAGTAATAAAACAGATTCGATAAAACAGATTCGATCTCAACATCTTCCAAATCGTTACCTTTGATGGCGCATGTATAGGAGGTGACATGCTCGTTGGGATCGGTGGTCCCATTGTACTTAGGTATATCCGAAATACAAACCTTTTTTGGGATGGGCTTAGGAGCCGCACTTGGGAGAAACGACTTCTGTACAAATTTTTTCGAATCCATTCCTTTCAAAATCGGCTGGTGCCCCCGGTATCTGGTCAACTCGGGAGTTGTATGTTTCCACTTTCTTATCATTAGCTTCAATTTTCTTTTCTCCCAACTCAATTCTTTTGGTGAGCTCCTCGAGCATTTTCATTATTGCTTGATCGGTCCTCGATTCATTATTATTCGACCTCTATGGTAATGGCTCGGCACGGTGGACGGCTTCTGATTCGACCCCACTCGAAGTTTTATATTGATTTTTTAGCTGTGCAATAGCGGCTTGCTGAGCCTGTAGCATTTCGAATATTACCTGGAGACTAACTCCTCCATCTCCTCTACCTTGTGCACCTTGGCCACCAGATCGGCCTTCTCTGCATACGCTCCCTTCAGGGTCTGCGCCCAGGTCTACATTTACAGCAATGTGCGAACTGACGTCGACTGGGTTGGCAACCGGTGCTCCCCTAAGATCAGCTTGTGGCACTTTAATCCCTGGTGCAATTACATTGTCGTTTTCCCCGTGAAATCCGAGGCCATTGTCACCATGTGTGGGTACGTGTTGTGAGTTCGACATGTTTTAACTTGAAAGCAAAGATACTTGACAAGAACAAGCATAAAATAATGTGTGTTATCGAAATCAGTATTGAATAATCACTATGATCCTTAGCCCCAAGGTGGACGCCAAACTGTTTACCTTAAAATTTGGATAACAATTAAACTTATATTGTGGTTTTAAGGATACGTGATTTTGTCCAATATCAATTGATAAACGAGAAGATAACTAGATGAATTACACTGTAAAATAAATCAAGCTAGTGTGTAAGCAAAAAACCTCGACCTCGAATTGAAGTAGTCTCGATGTGATATAGTAAGAACGGTACAAAACAAAATAACTCAAATGAATAGCAAGAAAGAAACAATTGTATATATTTTTCTCAGTAAGATGTCATGGTTACAAATGAATAGAGTTCCCCTTTATATAGTAGAGGAGTCCTAATTAAGGTACACTTCTAATTATAGTAGGAAATCGTATTTACAGCTGATTAACCGCCACATATTTGATCCGTTCCGAGATTCATGCCACGATCCTCGACCAATTGCAGATATCTCGCCCTTTCCGTTATAAAGCTATGCCGATATTACTCAAAGTCTGTCTCTTTTTGGCCTCGATTGATGTCGACCTCGATCTAAAAAAAGGCTTCGGTTTCGGACTCGACGTCCTAGTTCTTCGACGTAACATTTCTATCTCGACCAAATAGTGAAATCGGGTAGCCCGAATTTCTACCGTATACATATATCTTAAATTCTTCTCGATTTAATGTTATATACAATGTCAATTATAAACACTCCTTGTTTTTACTTCCCCTTTTAGATTTACACGGCAAAGAGATGCTAGTTAGTGAAAAGTTAATTATTCAGAGTAACACATAGTATATAGTTCTATTACACATTACACTGTGTAATAGACGATCCGATGCTTTAACTGATCAAAATACAAAAGTTCAATGCGCCAATGGAGGAAGAAAAAAAAGCTGTTAGAAATCACCATCATGTTTCAATGAGGGTGGGTCTATATTGTTCTATTGGGATCATTATAGTTCCATTTACTCATCACTCTTTTAAAGTTTAACACCCTTAACATAAATTTGCTTTGTAGTGTGAAAAGAGTTTATAAGAATAGCTTTTACAAAGATAAAACTAATCATATAATTCTAATCAAACCATGCTTTCATTTAGTTTTCTGTAACTATTTCTCATGAGAATGTTGGAACAAGTTTGAATAAGTTTTACAGGCTCCATTATTTTACTATAGGACAACACAACACATACTCCATATATGAGGGGTTTTTTTACCTAAAACCTTTAAAGGATCTTCACAAAAATAGCTTTTGTATCTAGAATACATAGATTATACACTGATTATATACACATGTAAATATAAGCCTCTCTGCCTCCATAAATGTTCGAGTAAGATTTGCGTACACACTATCCTCCCCAGACTCACTGTACGGGATTACACTGGGTATATTGTTATATTTTATATACTCAAAGTACACATACATTATACATCCGAGATCTATTTTAAATTTAAACATTGGTGAGTGAGGAGTCATGTTAGTTATTTTTAAATTAAAATAGTGTCAAGAAAGAAATGGAATGATACTTATGGAAGCATATGAAAATAAAGTAGGAGGCGACGTGCTGTGACTGTCCAAATCAGTACACTACTCCCATGAGAAGCCAAAAAAGAGAAGTCATTCTCTCTAAAACCAAATGTTCCATTCATTTCATTTGCATCCTTTTTTTCCTTCTTCCTTTTAAAAACGCCCTTGTTATGCTAACCCTAGCTAAGTCGGCTAAACTTAGATACCTACTATTGCAATACAAAAGCATTAGTTTTCAATGTCAATTAGGTTTCCTTTTTATTGTTTGAGCAGTTTCTTTTCCTAAAGATTGTGTGACAATCTTGTTTTGTTTTTGAGATTTGGATTTTAGACAAAGAGGTTTCATTGGGCTATGGGATTTGTAGCGTACTTTGTCAGTGTTTTTCGGGATCAGCATCATCTGAAAACAGCAGCAGCTGTAATATTATTGCAGAAGTAGCAGGTTAATTCTCAGATCTTATAAAGTGGTCTATTCTTACAAATTAAGACAGCAGCGAGAAAAAACAAAATTGTCTGAATATGCAAAGAATTGTGAAGAAAGATTAATAATGAAGAGAGCAACAGGAGGAGAGATAGTGCAAGTAGAAGGAGGCCATATTCTCCGGTCCACTGGTAAAAAAGACCGCCACAGCAAAGTTTATACTGCAAAAGGTCCCAGAGACCGTAGAGTCCGTTTATCTGCTCACACTGCTATTCAATTCTACGACGTTCAAGACCGATTAGGCTATGACCGGCCTAGTAAGGCCGTCGATTGGCTTATCAAAAAGGCGAAAAACGCCATCGATAAGTTGGATGAGTTGCCTCCTTGGAACCCCAGTATTGATGCAGCTGATGGGAGCTCAAGTGGTAATAATATCGTTTTGGAACAACAACAACAACAAGAGTTTCAGCTTGGTAGACAATTAGAAGAAAATAACCCAAGTGGTGGTAATTCTTATATGATGCAAACGCATACCGGAGGAGAAACACAGTCGCTTGGTGATACTATGAAATCATTTTTTCCAATGAATTCAGGGACTTCATTAATGAATTTCCAAAACTACCCACATGAGATAATGCCAAGATCAGCTTCATTTCAGAATGAAGATCTTGGTTTATCTCTTCATAGTACTACTTTTCATGACCAGAATTCTAACCATAGGGCTTCTTCTAGTCATGACCACCAAACCATTTTCTCAAATCAAAATTTTGAAACAAATTATTCAAGAATGGCAGGTTGGATATTACCCCATCATCACCAGCAAACATTGTATTCCCCACAACCACAAGGTGCTGTATTTCCTCAAAGGGAACCCCTTCAGTCCAATTTTTCACAGTTGATTCATGCTTGGGAAGAGCGGCCGCCGATGAATCATGTCCATCATCAAGCAGAAATTTCAGACAGACATTTCACTTCAGATTTCCAAATTCCAGCTAGGATTCATGGTGAACATGAGGAGCCTTCCTCTGCTTCTCCCAATTCTCACCATTGATTGTTGATTAAAAGGTTGGTTCCATTTATTACCAACAATATAATTCTGTTTAACTATGGTTTTTTAGTTGACTTGTGACAATCTTATCTGAAAGTTTAACTTATTATACAGAATTACTAGTATTTAATGTAGCTTTCCATGTCTGAGATATATATATTTCTCAACGTGTAGTTTGATTCTTTTCATGTGGACATTTATTTTGTTTATTGAATATATAGTGGTGAAATTTGAACCCAACGCATATTGCTTGCTCTGGTACTATATTGAATTGTGCGATAATCTCATCTTAAAAGATTAAATTTAGATAGCGAGGACACACTTTTAATTGTTTAGTTACATTATGTCTCAATGATTTCTAGCTTTAATATTCTTGAGTTCATCTGTTCATTATGCTTTCTCAGGTCGATTAGATATGTTGACATCACCGAAGATCAAATGTGCAATATTTGAAGGAGAAAATGGTCAGAGTTTCAAAGAAATGTAACTGTATTTCTTATCTTAATTTTTGTGGATTTAGTCAATTACGACGTTAGGGTACCTTGTTTTGATTGCAAATCTTCCACCTGTTTTGTTTGAATTGTTTTGAGTGATATTATTGGAAACTTAAATTGCTGGTAGACTCGGTTCTTGAGACCCTGCTTGATAAATATCTTTCGTTCTGTGATTTAGAAAATCTCATGTCTTTGCATATTAATTTGTCTTAAGGAATTATAGAATAGGGGGATAGGTCTTTATTTTGATCGTCTTTCTTGATGCCTTCATTGTCTCTATTTGTTTCTCGAGTTTGGACTTTGGCTACTAATCATCACCCTTTAACCGGTAAAAATATTTAAATTATTTTTTGCCAAAGTTCCATGCATAGCATCGTGTTCTAACTTCCCCTCAACCTAAAGTTAAAAAGATAAACATTTGAAAAATCCAAGTCAAAACACGAAGTTTGTAAAATTCAACATAAATAACTCAAATGCGACTATGCCAAATTTTAAAAAATTAAGGTGTATCATACACATAATAATGCTAGCTGTAGATCTTTTATATTTTCACTCTCGCATAAAATAAGTGATGCAGCGCAGTGCACTCGTATATTATTTAAATCTAGACATCACTTAAAAAATTAGGTTACAGTTGCGAAAGTTGTTCGAACAATAAAAATGTTCTAAAGGGATCTTTTCATTCATATACACTATTTGAAATTTTATTACCCTTAATATTCATGTTTAACTAATTACCCAGTATAAACAAATTTTGTTTACAAAATATATACAATCCACCTTAAAAGACTTTCAAATCCTTAATTGTGCCTTCAATCAAAAAATTTAATTACATCCTTTTCCTTTTTTTTCCTCCTCTTCTCTTTTAATATATGTTGGAAAATACAAATGTTTTTCCGTATATGTCAACACTAAAAATCTAGTAACAAAATTTCCGCCAGTTCATTAATTCCTTTTAGCATTACAATTACTTGACACGTTTGTGAGATTCAATATTGAAAAACAGTATATTTTTTATAATGAGAACTGCAAAGAAAAGTTGTTTCATAAAACACGTTATTTATCTGGGGAACTATTAAAGAACCAAGAATTTGCTCATTGATACATCAAAAACTGAATGTGATCAGAAAAATATGTTATAGGTTATAAGTAATCCCCTCTCACCCCTTTCCTCTTTTTCATGACTGGTGATGAAAGGATGATGACCAATCAGAACACAAAGAAAGTAGATTAACTAACTAATTGCACATAGATGTTTTGTTTTCTGTTTTCACAAATAAAAAACGACTAAAATTTCTACTAATTTTCTGCAAAAAACGCGATTATGTCGAAAATCCCAATTAAGCTACAATTGAAGGGGAATTGGGATATTAAAATTCAATGTATCCATTTTGTAGATATTTTGTAGATAAAGTATAGATTATTTGTATTCTTATTGTAGATACTTTGTTTTCTGTTTTTACAAATAAAAAATGACTAAAACTTCTACAACTTCTGCAACAAACGGAATTATGTCGAAAATTCCAATTATGCTATTGAATGGGAATTGGGATATTAAAATTCAATGTACCCAGTTTATAGATATTTTGTAGATAAATTGTAAATTATTTGTATTCTGATTGTAGATGCTTTGTTTTCTGTTTTCACAAATCAAAAACGAGTAAAACTTCTACAAATCTTCTGCAACAAACGCAATTATGTCGAAAATCCCAATTATGCTACAATTGAAATGGGAATTGGGATATTAAAATTCAATGTACCTAGTTTGTAGATATTCTGTAGATAAATTATAGATTATTTGTATTCTGATTGTAGATGCTTTGTTTTCTGTTTTCACAAATAAAAAACGACTAAAACTTCTACAAATCTTCTGCAAAAAACGCAATTATGTCGAAAATCGCAATTTCGTGTAGCTACATATTTTGACAATGATCTGCCGGGACAACCAAGAGTATGCTGATTTTCTCTTGAGTTTCCTTCTTTTTACTGTTGGATCTTTTAAAATCTTCAGTAACATCTACTTACTAAATTACATATTCTATCTTTTTAGGCTACCCAAAGATCAGGTAGACCTATTAAATCAATATGTAGTAGATTAAAATCAAAAGAAAGTCGCATCAGAGGCAATCTGATGGGCAAAAGAGTAGACTTTTCTGCTCGGACAGTTATTACTGACAGTTATTACTCCTGATCCAACTATTAACATTGATCAGTTGGGAGTCCCGTGGAGTATTGCTCTGAATCTCACTTATCCAGAAACAGTGACACCATATAACATTGAAAGGTGTGTTTTTGTTCTGATAGAACTGAAACTCCACTCACCAACCAACCTAAACAAAGATGGAAATTGGATTGTGTATGTTTGTGCTCATTGAAGCTGGATTTTGAAACAGGTGAAAGGAGCTTGTTGAATATGGACCTCATCCACCTCCTGGTAAAACTGGGGCAAAGTATATAATTAGGGATGACGGCCAAAGGCTTGATCTCCGATACTTGAAGAAGAGCAGCGATCAGCATCTT